>JAQQSO010006055.1:0-11582 GCA_028658305.1 Pachyuromys duprasi
TCCTTTAAATTCCCACCATTTACCTGCAAATTTCATAATATCCTTGTTTTTTGTTGCTGAGCAATATTCCATTGTGTAGATGTACCACAATTTCTGTATCCATTCCTCAGTTGAGGGGCATCTGGGTTGTTTTCAGCTTCTGGCTATTACAGATAAAGCTGCTACAAACATGGTTGAGTAAATGTCTATATTGTGTACTTGAGCAACTTTTGGATATATGCCTAGGAGTGGTATAGCTGGATCTTGAGGAAGCGCCATTCCTAGTTGTCTGAGGAAGCACCAGATTGATTTCCAGAGTGGTTGTACAAGTTTACATTTCCACCAGTAGTGGAGGAAGGTTCCCCTTTCTCCACAACCTCTCCAGCATGTGTTATCACTTGAGTTTTTGATCTTGGCCATTCTGATGGACGTAAGGTGAAATCTCAGGGTCATTTTGATTTGCATTTCCCTGATGGCTGATGACGCTGAGCATTTCTTTAAGTGTTTCTCTGCCATTTGATATTCCTCTATTGAGAGTTCTCTGTTTAGCTCTGTTCCCCACTTTTAATTGGATTACTTGATTTGTTGCTTTTCAACTTCTGTAGTTCTTTATATATGCTGGATATTAGCCCTCTGACTAAAAGGCAGAGAGACACCGTCCAAATCAACAAAATCAGAAATGAAAAGGGGGGGCATAACAACAGACACTGAGGAAATCCACACAATCATTAGGACTTACTTCAAAAGTCTTTATGCCACAAAATTTGAAAATCTAAATGAAATGGACAATTTTCTTAATTGATTCTACTTATCAAAGCTGAATCAAGACCAGATAAATCAATTAAATGGTCCTATATCCCCTAAGGAACTTTGAAGTGGTTATCAGAAGTCTCCCATCCAAAAGAAGCCCAGGACCAGATGGTTTCAGTGCAGAATTCTACCAGACCTTCAAAGAAGAACTAACTCCAGTTCTCTTCAAACTGTTCCACAAAATAGAAACAGAAGGAGCACTACGAAACTCATTCTATGAAGCCACAGTCACCCTGGTACCTAAACCTCACAAAGACCCAACAACGAAAGAGAATTTCAGGCCAATCTCCCTTATGAACATTGATGCAAAAATACTCAGCAAAATACTTGCAAACAGAATACAAGAACACATAAAAGATATCATCCACTATGACCAAGTAGGATTCATCCCAGGTATGCAGGGGTGGTTCAATATACAGAAATCCATCAATGTGACCCACCATATTAACGAACTGAAAGAAAAAAACCATATGATAATCTCCTTAGATGCTGAAAAAGCATTTGACAAAATCCAACATCTGTTCATGTTTAAAGTATTGGAGAGATCAGGGATACAAGGCACATCCTAAACATAATAAAGTTTTTTTATTTGTGAGTTTTTTATGTAGATAGTTTAGATTCTCTGTGGGGACTGCTAAGATTAAGCTGAGGTGTGAAAACCCACCTAACTCTTTGTAGTACTATTGCTCTATCCAGGCTTCTGTACTAAATGAAAAATAAAAGGTAAATTGAGCACCAGCATTCATTATTCTGTACTTGCTGAGTGAATACAATGTGTTCATCAGCACCACACTTCAACTGCTATCCCTTGCTAGCCATGTTGGACCTCACCTCAAACTGTTAGGTAAAATAAATTCTTTTTCTCTTAAGTTTTTTTTTCTGCACTGATATTTTCATCACAACAATAAAAATTTAACTAATATAGACCATATTTCTGAAGGGTAGACTGCAGTGTAGTATGCTCAGAACTTATGTGGACAGCTGTAAGCTGGCATGCCCATAAAAATGTCAGCCTCATGAAGGGTCAAGGAGAGAAAGCTGCAAACGCAATTGTTTCAGGATTGAAGATTCTGATGACAATGCTCAAGGCTGGTTATGGAGCATTCTGTCTTTAACACATCAGCCATTGATGTAACTGAACAATTGTTCAACTATGATCCGATGAGCAGATAAAAGAATGCTAAGAAAACAAATCTGAACTGATGACTGTGCGTATGTGCAGAAAAGTAACACTTGAGAGAAAATAAACTGAATAAGTTCAATGTCAAGTACCCAATTTCCCCTGCTTCTTCTCTGAATAAGCATATGTTCTTCCAGCCAAGCAAACAATTAGCAAAGAGCCTTAATAAATACTATCAGTATCATAAAAATTATAGATATTATTTTTGCCATTTATTTTGTTTTTGGGTTTTTTGTTTGTTTGTTTGTTTTGGTATTTTTGTTCTCCCCTCCCCCACTTTTTTCAGAGTTGAGGACTGAATCCAGGGCCTTGCACTTGCTGGGCAATAACTCTACCACTGAAGTAAAGCCCCAACCCCTATAGCTACTATTTTTATGGTGGGTGTTAGGCATTTAAATTTAGATATTTATAAATATTTCAATAAACACACATTATTGGACACAATTTATTTTTCTAGCTTCTTAACCTACCATAAAATTATCACCTAATATGCATTATACTTTTATCTTAATATTGTCCATTTTTGTTAGTAATCACATGCAGCTTTGTTCAAGAAGTATATATAATTATTTTTACTCTCTTTAGAAAATAATTGTTTGTATTTTTATTAGTAAATTTGAAGAAAAAACAGGGAAAGAGAAAAGAATAGCTAAGAGGGAGTCATAATATTTTTGTTGTTTCATTCCTTAAATTTTAAATGTTAACCACTTGAAATCACCATCAAACTATAATTCTATTGCGTTAGATGTTTGAAAATATAATCTTGTACTCTAGAGATACTGGAAAAAATTCTGGGAAATTATGATTATTAAAGAACGTTTCCATCAAATATCATTTAATTGATCTAGTGATTATTCTTCTAGCTATGTTATTTCCTTAGTAACACAAAATTTTCAGCTGAACTTTCTAAACAAATGTGACATCATTAGCTACACAATTGAATACAATGTACTATCTGTTAGCTATCTATTTTGCAGCAGTAGCAGTAGAGGACATCAATAAACCAGGCTCTCAACCAACTAATACTTTTCAAATTATTCCAAACAATAAGAAAAATCACTTTCAGACTTCTTTTATTAAGCCACTATAACTTTAATGCCAAAACCTTGTAAAAGCACAATAACAACAACAACAATTACAGGTCACTATCCCTGATGAAAATAGATGCAGTAATTCTAAATAAAATACTTACAAACTAAATACCACTGATAATTTTATATATATATGCTCAGAATCAAGTTGGCTTTACCTAGAAGATACTGGGATGGTTTGACATATGTAATTTGATAATATTATGAATAATAAAACAGATTTAGAGACAAAAATCAATAAACATTTTAATAGATCCAGAAAAAGACTTTGACAGAAATCCAACATACTTTTATGACAAAATTCCTAGCGAGAGTGGTATTAGAGGAAACATATCCTATCATAATAAAGACTACATATGACAAGCACACAAGAAATATTCTCCTAAATGAAGAAAAGCTCCAAAGAGCATCATTAAAAGCAGGAAGGGGAAGGGGTGTCTACTACACTATACCTTTCCAATACAGTACTGGAAGCCCTAGAAAAGTAAGACAGCAAATGAAAATTAAAGGGATTCATATAGGAAAAGAATAAGTCATATTATACCTATTTGGAAACATATTGCACAGACTATACAAAAATCAATCGGTCCCCAGAAATTTTCTAGAAATGATTAACACTTTTACCAGTGGCAACATATACCAATAACAAATATGCTAAGAAAGAGATTGTAGAAACACCTCCATTTACAGTATCTGAAAAAAATATCTAGGAATAAGTGTAACCAAGAAGGTGAAAAACCTCTACAATGAAAACTTTTAATCACTGAATAAAGAAATAAGGAAGACACTAGATGATGGGAACACCTCACATGTTCATGTATTGGCAGAATTACTATTATGAAAATGATCATCCTACCAAAAGCAATTTACAGGTTAAAAATAATGTATGCACCCATGATATTCTTCACAGAAACAGAAATTTGTTGGTGCACTGTATTGTGGAAGTACTGTGGAAGATCTATGTTTTCACTTTAGATATGTCCTTTAATGATTTTTACCTTTGCTTTTTTTTAAAAAAATAATATTTGTTATATTCTTTCCCCAGCATTATGCACTTAGGACTCCCAACGTAGCCATAAATTTGAAAGTAAAACTAACCCGAGTCCAGGCCTACCGCCATGTCTCTTTGGAGAGGCTTGTTTTCACAGTTTGAGGCTAAGACTGACCTGCTATGTTGTCCGCTCCCTGAAAGGCAAGCTGGGATTCCCGAAGCACTCAGAGCTATAACCTCATTACGTGATACAGAAATGTACCATATCTGTGTTCTACCCTTTATCCATTTCAGTGCTCCTAAGTCACCATAATGCATAACCCTCAACCTGCACCACTCCCCACCCCAAAACAACCACAGAAAGCATCAGCATAACTTTGCTGGTTTGTTCTGGGAATTCTTTAATCAAGGCTTCACGTCTGCCCTTAAAAGCATTTAAAATAACATTGCATCTTGGTTGCCTAAGTAGTTTTGAAAAGATGATTTCCAGATAATGTAGTCTGTCATCCTGCTAAAGATGGAATGGGAAATCTACTTATAAGTATGTATATTCAGAAAAATAAAATTAAATGACATGGAGAAGAATACAAGGAAAAGTAGAACAACAAAACCCAAGTTTTTTGTGTTCTTTCTCAGGTTCCTTTGAAAGTCGTTTTAAGGATGAAAGTACTAAATACAGCCAAACTAGCTGCTATAACCCAGAAAAGAAAGAATAACTGTGTTTTTAAATGTTCCAATACTTTTAAGATAAAAGGTCATTTTAAATGCCCAAACTGGTTAAAGTACATTAATATTGATTCATCATTTGACTTAACACCTCTATTCAAATTTAGAGGTGCTATTAGTTTCTCCTTCATAGATAAAAGGCAGTGTGAGTGTGACTGTGGTCTTTGCCGGCCATAAGGGCTTTTGAAGAGGGTAATCCCAAAGTTAGGCTATGAGTCTCAGCATCTGCTTCAATACTTTGATGGGTAGAGTCTTTCAGAGGCCCTCTGTGGTAGGCTCCTGTCCTGTTCCCTGTTTTCTCCTGCTTCTGATGTTTATCCCATTTGCTTTCTGAGTGAGGATTAAGCAACTTCCCTAGGGTCCTCCTTCTTGTTTAACTTATTTAGGAGTACAGATTTTAGTATGTTTAGCCTATATTATATGACTAATATCCACTTTAAGTGAATATATACCCTGTGTGTCTTTCTGCTTCTGGGTTAACTCACTCAGAATGATCTTTTCTAGTTCCCACCATTTGCCTGAAAGTTCCATGACTTCCTTGTTTTTAATTGCTGAGTAGTATTCCATTGTGTAAACGTACCACAATTTCTGTATCCATTCCTTCGTTGAAGGAAACTTTGGGCAGAGTACAGGGAATCTTATGAAAGAAGGGGGAGAGAGAAAGACCTGGAGGGGACAGGAGATCCACAAGGAGAAAACAGAACAAAAAATCTGGGCCCAGAAGTCTTTGCAAAGACCAATACGATACTCCAAACAAGGATCCTGAATGGAGATAACCTAGACCCCTTGCTCAGATGTAGCACATGGCAGCTCAGCTTCCAAGTGGGTTCCCAAGTAAGGGGCTAGTGGCTATTTCTTTGATTATCTCCCCCTGAAGGGAAGTGCAGCCTACCAGGCCACAGAGGAGGACAAGGCAGCCAGTCCGGATGAGACCTGATAAGCTACAGTCAGATGGAAGGGGAGGAGGACCCCCTATCAGTGGACTGGGGGAGGGGCATGGGAGGAGAAGAGGGTGGAACGACAGCACTGGATGAGGGAGGGTGTTACACTGGGATACAAAGTAAATAAATTGTAATAATTAAAAATTAAATGAAAATTTAAAAAAGAAAAATATAAAATAAAGAGGGGAATCCACTCAGACATTTGAGCAGTTATTTTCAGACAAATTTCAAACAAATTGTATCATTTTACCATGGGGGTATAAATATGCGGGGCGCATGACCTAAGCCAAACGCTGCAATCATTGTTTGCATGTTTAGCTGACTTCTGAATTACTACGGCACAGTTTTTCTTTAAATGCATTTTTGTTTGAACACTTCCTGAAATCTCATGGGTAGGCTCTTTCTCCCATAAGAAATCCCAGAAGTCTCCTCGGGGTAGAACACTAACTACCTTAATCTAATTCCCAGCAGGTGCGTTTCATTAGCATTTATCCCATTGGCTGAAACCTCTTAGCATCTCAGCTCTCTGTATACACCTGATTAAGAAGAAACTGCAGAGGGTGCCAATCCTGCTCTTCCTGTTCCCTCCAGGAAGACTCACTGGCAAGATCTGATTCCTTCCAGGCTTCCTATGTCCTATCTACAGTGCAGACAATGGTTCCGAAATGTAGCCACTGTGCTTTCATTTCTGTTTCTGTTTGTTATATTAGGCTTAGTCAAGAAAAAAGTGGAATATTTAGACATGTGAAAAAAATATGGAATGTTTAATTTCTCTCAATAAAAAGTGTTTATTACCAGATGGGTGTGTGTTTGTTGTTAAAACTATGGATAAAGAGCTACAAGGATAAGGAATTTACATTATGCTTAGAAGCAATATGACTATTTTATTCTCATTTCTTGGTAAAGCACAGGAAAATATGAGTTTATAAACCTTCTTTCTACAGTTAAACTGTTTTTTTTCCTTCTTTTAGAAGCACTATTCCTTTCTGCTGTTAAATCTCATCACACAACCACACAGTCTGAGCTGTCTTTTTTTAATAACCTAAGTCTCTCTACTCTTATTTAGATTTTATTGATATGCTTCCTACAGACACTTGTTCAGGTTCTCTATAATGTAAATCACCATCAGTGTGATTTACTGTTTCACACTATTTTAGTGCCAATAATTCAGACATTGCTTAATCTACAACCAATGGAAGGATTCCTAGGTTACTGTATTTAAAATTTACCGTACTTTCTCTTTGAACTCTGGAAGCAATCAATTTATCCCTACTCATACAATGATGAGCATCCAAAGATGAATATTTTTAGCAGCTGTCTAAGATATACATAGGTCACCTCCCTGCATGCTTTATCCTGTCATATCTGTTAAGGGTCAATTTTGCCCTGGTATAAACAGGACACCATTTACTGCTGCCTAGAATCCTGAACAAAAAATGTCAGGGTATTCATGATTAATCCTTCTCAGTATGGAGCCTGCCAGGCTTTTCCTTTAAAAACATATGAACGACCAAAGAATTAAAAATTGTTTTTTTTTGGGGGGGGGTATTGGATTAAAGTTCAGACAGGTGGAGACATGTCCAGCCACCTGCAGGGAGGAACCAACCTTAATGAATTCTTTTCCTGCCCAGAAGAGATACAGTTGTTAGGAAACCTGCCCAGATGGCCTCTCTCCTCTAGGACAGCCAAACAAGGGAAGCCAGACCATTAATGGGTCGGAGGCCTCCCCACAGCCAATCAGTTCAAAATGTAACAACCCCTTTTGTGTTTCAACCAATAGATGCTTCCCAGCATTCCCCTACCTTGGGCATGCTAGGAGGGGCTGGGGTCTATAAATCACCCACCTACCCTGAGCTCTGGGCTCTATTCTTAACTGCTGTGTAAGGGTGTGAGCCCAAGCTTTAGCTTGTAATAAAAAGATCCTCATGTGTTTTGCAATGGACTCGACTGCTGGTGGTCTTTTGGGGTCTTCTGAATTGGGCACAACACATATAGTATTCCTGTTGCTGGATATTGTAGGAGAAACATTGTCAGGATTTCAAGAGTTACCTACTGCCAGCAGCAGCACATGAAGTAACTGTAGATACTCTCCATTAGCATTTGGATACATAGATGCTACCACTAGCTTACACAATATTCTGATGGTAATTTGACTGTCACAATTAGAGCACTATGGAGTATTATAAAAATGTATGTGTACTTTAATTCATCTATGTTTTAATTTTCTGGAAACTACAGTTGGCAGAGTTATTTTTGTAACTAGTATAGTTTGATTCACTTAACAATAGACATATAAAAATGAATACGGTGATAATGGGTGTCCTGTTTTTATGGTAATGTGTTCATTAGCATTCTAATTCATATTGAGACCTATCAAAATCATAAAGAAGTTATGTGAACTTCATATCACCTGCTTTCTTTGTGTGCCTGTATGTAAGGAAGTTTATTTTGAGCCAGATTATTCTATTTTGAACAGATGTTAAAAATACCATCCTACTTGTGAAAACAACTTATCTATAAAACACAATGTGAACCTGCAAAAGAAAGTGTGGAATTTTTCCTTTGAAATAAGTATGGTATAGACTTCTTATGGAGTAAAATGCTTATGGTAACACAGGCAAGATTCTTGAGACTGCCATCTTCTAATAGGGCTTGTAGAAATTCATTTAAGAGTTCCCTCTCTCCCTTCTCCCTCTCTCTAAATGAGATATGGCCTTTTCATATTTATTGATAGAAAACAGGCTGGGAACAGTCTTCACAGCCCACAGTGTAACTGTCCTCTACTCACTTGTATTTGTAATCCACATGTGTCAGCCCTGGGATGCTGGTGCTCTGGATGGGTTTCCATTGGAAAATGTTAACTCTGGGGGGAAAAGCCACATATGTTTTGAAGAAGAACATCAGTAACTTTTAAGGAGAATAAACTTTTTTTAATAATGTAAGAGGCTTATTAATATTCTTAGTATATAAAGGAATATACATCCCTAATAACTGGTGCCACATATTCCAGTGATAAAAATTCATTTTACATGAAGTCATTATTTTTGTACCTATTGACCTTTGTTTGGCATCTGCTTTATTCTAACAGATACATTTTAGTAATGATATTCTTTGTGTTCCTGTCTTT
Organism: Pachyuromys duprasi; assembly: GCA_028658305.1. Lineage (NCBI taxonomy): Eukaryota > Metazoa > Chordata > Mammalia > Rodentia > Muridae > Pachyuromys > Pachyuromys duprasi. The sequence goes on from JAQQSO010006055.1 coordinate 8,846, forward strand.
CTGTGTTACTTTTGGTTCTTTGCAGTGGTTTAGAAGAGGTGTGGGGAACTCTGAAAAAAATGATTTAAGATATAACCAGTTGCAGTTCAGAATTCTCAAGATCTTCTGAAAGTAATAACCTCCAAGACATAATTGACATTCAGAAACTAAAATCTGATCTACCCCGAGCAATGAAATTCTACTACTCTGAAAGCCTGCTGTAATACATCTACCTAAAAGTTTTAAGAATGCAGCCATTAAAGTGGCTAAGAAAATATTAATGTACTAACATTTGTCTTTTATGCTAGGTTCTTATAACCTAAAGGTACATTAATAGTAAAGGCTATGTTCTCAAATGAGCTGACATTCTGGGGGAAATTAGTGGATGCAAAACAATTAAATTTTGGAAGTTGCAAATTCAAAACTTCAATGTTTATTTTTAGTAACTGACATCGGAGCCACTCTTGGTTATGAAAGCAGCTGTTTCTTAAAGGCTCTACTGATTGAAGTATCGAAGTAGATTCTGACACTGATAGCCAACCTTTGGGAAGAATGCAGGAAATCTTGTGAAAGAAGGGGGAGATAGAAAGACCTGGAGGGGACAGGAGCTCCACAATGGCAGCAACAGAACCAAAAAATCTTGGCACAGGGGTTCTTTTCTGAGACTGATACCCCAACCAAAGACCCTGCATAGATGTAGCCCATGGCAGCTCAGTGTACAAATGGGTTCCCTAGATAGTAAAACAGGGACTGTCTCTGACATGAACTCAGTGGCTGGCTCTTTGATCACCTCCCCCTGAGAGGAGAACAGCCTTACCAGGCCACAGAGGAAGACAATGCAGCCAGTCCTGATGAAACCTGATAGACTAGGGTCAGATAGAAGGGGAGGAGGACCTCCACTATCATTGGACTGGGGGAAGGACAAGGTAGGAGAAGAGGAAAGGAGGGTGGAATTGGGAGGGGACAAAGAAGGGGGCTATAGCTGGGATACAAAGTGAATAAATTGTAATAAATGATGATAATGATAATAATTTTTTAAAGTGGCTATTTCTCTGCCTGCATCTTCCTTCTCCACCCCTTTTCCTGATTATTCTTTTTCAGAATTCTTCCCTAAATAGACTCCTTTTTTCTTCTTTTAGCTAGTGGATTTTGTTAGTTAGTTTGTTTTCATTTCCCAGCCTACATACTTTCTAGGAAGTTCTCTTCTATTCCCAGTTGTCAAATGCAACATGTTCAGTGTGTGCTTTGTTCTGACTTTCCTTTATTATTGATGTACCTTAATACACACTGTTCCCTCTGCCTGAAACAAACACCTACAGTCCACAGTCTCACCCTCTTTCATCCAAATATCTTGTTAGTCATCTTCCTGCTCAAGTGCCATTTCCACTAGATTTTCTACAACATGGTTGTACAGGTTATCATAGTATGTTATCCCTATTGTTTTGTGTACCATCATTAAGAATTTAAGCATTTTATGACATAAAACATATATATATATATATGTTATTTTATACATCTTCGAGGCTTTGGTGATATCCAATAAATACATGATGACTGGATCAGTCCTGGGAGTTTTATTGGTACTCAGATAAAGAGGATGTGAGAAGAGCTGCTTCAGAACTGTTAATAGTACCCAGTATAAACTCGATCTGATAACAACAGGGATCCTATAGTAGCTCAGGCCATTTGAATGTACTTGCTCTTTCGCACACATCCATCAAGCACCGAAACTAAAAGTAAAAATTAATAAAATGAAGGCAAGCTTTCTACTTACCTGAGTATAAGGACAAGTATTTAAAATATAGTTAGGAATGATATAGGTTTATTAAAGTGGAAGTTGGAGCTTCTCCTCCAAGATCCATGACTTCCCTAGCTTTAAGTATTTGGCAGGTTTCCAGTATCAGGTATGAGCACTCTTGCACCTAAGGCTCAGAGATCATAACAGAAAAGATTATAACAGAAGAGACATATGATCAACACTTGGGCAAAGTGCAGGGAATCTTATGAAAGAAGGGGGAAATAGTAAGATCTGGACAGGACAGGAACTCCACAAGGAGAGCAACAGAACCAAATAATCTGAGCACAGGGGTCTTTCCTGAGACTGATAGTCCAATCAACACCATTCATGGAGATAACCTAGAACCCCTGCACAGATGTAGCCCATGACAGTTCAGTATCCCTTTCTGGGGGAAAAGGGAAAGGAGAGAGGAATGAGGGGTAATGGGGGGACTGGAAGGAGGAGAGGGAGGAGGCACCCACAGGATGCAAAGTAAATAAACTAAAAAAAAAGAAGAGAAACTGAAAATTTGCTGTGATGTTTCTCTCCTAGAAACATCAGAGACCCATGAAATCTCATCTACATGGCTGCAGCTGCCTACACAAGTCCTGAACAAGATGGTACCAGCAGGGATGCTAACAGAGAAGGGAATATCTCATGAAAAAGTCACCCTAGACAATGAACTACCAGGAGCTAAAGATCATCAAGAGCAGGATAACAGTATTTCTGAGGGAGGAACCCCCAAACTGGTCAGCTCTGAAGTTGTATACATCCACGTAACATTATAAAACTAAGCATATATATATATATATGATATATGTAATGTTTATACATTATACATATATATCCAGTCTGTATACTATAATATGTGTATAATAAATTATAAATAATAAATTAAATATAAGTAACAAAATCACAACAATACATTCCCACCAACAATGGAGGAGGGTTCCCCTTTCTCCACAACCTCTCCAGCATGTG
>JAQQSO010006056.1:0-11580 GCA_028658305.1 Pachyuromys duprasi
ATACACATAGGCAATCCTCAAAGACTTCATTACAGAAAATACTTAATTTAAACAAAGAAAATCCAACATTCAGTCTTGAAATTATTTTTTAAAGATCTACAATTAAATTGAAAGGTTTTAGGAACACTTTTCATAACTATAATCTAACTTCTTACCTATCATTCCATCTTTATATTGGTACTATTAATGCATAAAATGTTAAATTAATTTACATAAAAATCAGTAGGTTTTTAGCCAGATATGGTGGCACATGCCTTTATTCCAAACACTGAGAGGCAGAGGCAGACAGATCTGAGTTCAAAGGCCAGCCTGGTCTATATAGCAAATTCTAGGCTAGGTCGGACTATGTAATGAGACCTTGTATCAAAAGCAAACTTGTGTTTGTGAAGAATGGTTGTTATACCTGCAGTTCTAGCTATCCAGGAGAGTTAGGCCAACTTGGGAAACCAGGAAGACCCTATCTCAGAAACAAAGATGAAGACCTGAGACTCTTATTTTGTAATGGCAATTGTTTGATGAGTACATGGTCCTTGAAGGCAGTCTTAGCCCTGGAAGAAAAAAAGAATTTTTAATAGTAACTTTGTGTGGTACAATGACAGGATACCATTTTCTCCACAGAATTCAGACTATACCACTGGCCAGTTGTTTGATTTGTTTGAGACATTAGAACAATCGTATGTCCAACTGAGATATGGGATTTTCATGTTGGGTTTAGAAACACATGACTGGAAGTCAAGAAAACAAACTTGCCAAAGGTACTAGAGACAGGTAAGAATCCACATGTAGGGTTCCTGTCCTGACTCTTTCTCTCAGAACTTGGAGATAGTAGCTTCTGGTTTTTTGTGGTTCAGTTTAGTACAGCTTAGGATGATCCCTGATATTAGTTGCTGAGCCATTTTAAGAAGTCACGTGTAAATTTTTAATTCACACTTTGAAAATTAGGGGATATTATGCAAAGTAGAAAGCTAAACACACATTTCTAGGAATAACATAGAAAGCAGGAGACGCCAAAACACCTGTACAGGTTTAGCCATATGGTGCACAAGGAAAACTGGTCCCTTATTAGACCATTTATTGGGAGGAAAGGCTTAAAAAGGCATGCTAACCCTTTTCTTCAACTCAACATTTTTTAATTATGCTTTTATTTTTTAATATTAATTACAGTTTATTCACTTTGTATCCTAGCTCTAGCTCCCTCCATCCTTCCCTCTCAATCCTACCCTCCCTCTCTCCTCACATCCATTCCCCTCTCCAAGTACACTGATAGGGGAGGTCCTCCTCCCCTTCCATCTGACCCTAGCTTATCAGGTCTCATCACGACTGGCTGCATTGTCCTCCTATGTAGCCTGGTATGGCTGCTACCCCCTCCCTTAGGGGAGGGTGGTCAAAGAGCCCACCACTGAGTTCACATCAGAGATGGTCCCTGTTCCCCTTACAAGGAATCCAATTGCATACTGAGTTGCCATGGCCTACATCTGAATAGGGGTTCTAGATAATATCCATGAATGATCCTTGGTTGTAGTAGCAGTCTCAGAAAAGAGCCCTGTGCCCAAATATTTTGGTTCTGTTGCTCTCCTTGTAGAGCTCTTGTCCTTTCCAAGTCCCACTATCTCCCCTTTCTTTCATTGGATTCCCTGCAATCTGCCTAAGGTTTGGTTTAGAATCTCAGCATCTTGGCTCTTTGACCCTCCCCCATACATGGCAGGGAGTAACAGCCTGGCTAGATCACAGGGGAGGAAATTGCAGTCAGCCCTGAGGAAACAAGATGAACTGGGGTGTGATGGAAGAGGAGGAGATCTTCCCCCATAGGTGGACTTGGAGGGGCGGGGAGAAGATGAGGGAGGGATGGGGAGAGGGAGAGGGAATGAGAGAGGGGGCTAAGCCTGGGATGCAAATTACCTAACCTTTGATTGATATAAAAATAAAAAAATTACATTAAAAAAAAGAATCTCAGCATCTGATTTGATACACTGCTGGGTAGAGTCTTTAAGAAGCCCTCTGTGGTAGGCTCCTGTCCTATTTCCTGGCATTTTTGGAGGATTAAAGTAAGATAAATTTGCCAAATTTGATATTAGAGAATGTCCTGGATAAAGAGTCTCTCTCTCGACTCTTTGTGCTACAATTATTCTTTCTGCAGTATTTTATTTTCCCACATTTTACTTCCTAAATGTTTCTTTGGGATGTGCTCTCTGATGACTTACGCTGTATAGTGTTGAAAAGACTAACCTTTGCTGCCACAAAAATAGAAAAAGAAAAACAAAACAAACACACAGACAAAAAACTTGAGTTTTAATGTGATATGGGCAGAGGGAAGACAGAACATTTGGGCAGGTAAGAAGTGATTCACTAGTTTCTACTTTCCCTTTGTTCAGTAGGGCTTTGGAGCTCTTCAGATCACTAGCCCATTTTCCCTCTTGGGGTGATTTCTTTCTTTTTCTTTTTTTTCATCCTCCTGATGCATACCAGGGATTCTACCTGTACTATATTTTTCTCTTAAACTCCAGTACAATTGTCTTTGATCACAAAGAAAAAAAAAGAAAAAGAAAAAGAAAAAGATTGTTCCCATAGGAAGAAGGGAGGTGGGAAGATGAATTTATCTCAGCAACTGGAGTCAACCTGTGTTGGAAATGCCTCATTCCAGTGGTGAGAAGTAGCTTCGTGGCTGTGCACTGAGTTGTAATGCACAGGCTCTGGCTTGATCCCTACCACCACAAACCAAACCAAGAAACAACTCACAGGTTTTCAGAAAGTAGAGTGGGCCAAGTGAGTCACATCTGCTTTCGCTATATTTATGTCTAGAAATCATAATTTTCTCTACTCTGTTTTTTCAGTGCTGGGCATGGCAGCATGGCACATGGATCTGTTTGTTTCGGTTTGTTGTTTGAGGGGTGTGTTTTGCTTTGTTTTTATGTATTCATTTTGGATTTTATTTGTTTGTTTGTTTGTTTTGTTTCTCTTTTTCCACACAGGATTTCTTTAAAAATAAGTTAGGGATGTTGAAGGTAGTAATGAAAGTAGAAAACTTCCAGTTGGGAATTGCTTTAATAAACAGTTAATTATTCTCAATATTGGAGATTTGCCATTTTTTTGCAACTGAAAATTATTTTTTATTTATTCTGGAAAATAATAGATTTTAAACATTTTAACACTGTGCTGTGTTGTATATGCATGTGTACATGGATGAATTCTTTCATGAGTGTGGCCTGAGCCTCACTATGTAACCCAGGTTGTAATGTCACATAAATCCTCCTATTCAGCATCTTAGGTGCTGCAATTATAGGCACATGCCACTATTCCTCCTTATTATTTACATATTCCTGTGAAAGAATGCCAAGACCTATCATGTTTTAGTTTCCTGAAATCTCTGCTATAATCTCAATTTCCAGTGCATGAAAAACCTCAAAATAAAAGCAGACACACTGGGGGCTAGAGAGATGCCTCAGAGGTTAAGAACCCTGAATGCTCTTCCTAGAGGTTCTGAGTTCAGTTCCCAGCAACCACATAGTGGCTCATAATCATCTATAATGAAATATGGCATTCTCTTCTGGCATGCAGGGATCCATACAGGCAGAAGACTGTATATATAAAAAATAAACCTTAAAAAAAACAGATACACTAAATCTAATAGAAGAGAAATTGGGGAAGAGTCTTGAATTCATCGGTACAGGAGATAACTTCCTGAACAGAACACCAACCATTCAGGCACTAAGATCAACAATAAGTAAATAGGACCTCAGGAAATTGAAAAGCTGTAAGGCAAAGGAGGCCATCAATAGGACAAAACAGCAGCCTACATGATGGGAAAGGATCTTTACCAACTCTGCCTCTGAGAGAGGGCTAATATCCAGAATATATAAAGAACTCAAGAAATTAAACACCATCAAAGGAAAAAACCCAATATTAAAATAGGATACAGAGCTAAAAAGGGGCCTGGGGTTGGGGAGGCTCCTGGGAGTTTATGGGAGTGATCCTAGATGAGACTCCTAACAGCAAGAGATATAGAGCCTGAGGTGGCCATCTCCCATAGGCAGGTAGGATTCCCAGTGGATAGAAAGGGACACCAAATTACCCACAAAACCTTTGATCAAAAATGTGTCCTGACTACAAGATATGAAGGAATCAAGATGAAGCAGAGGCTGAGGGAATGGCAAACCAATGACTGGCCCACCTTGAGACTCCCCTCATGGGAGAAAACCAAACCCTGACACTATTAATGACACTCTCCGATGCTTGCAGCAAGGAGCCTAGCATAATTGTCTTCTTCAATGCTTCATCCAGCAGCTGATAGAAATAGACATACATATCCACAGCCAAAAAGTAGGCAGAGATTGGTAAGTTCTGTGGAAGAGAGGGAGAAAGGATTGAAGGAGCAAAGATGTTCAGGGACAAGACAGGAAGACCTACAGAGTGAACTGGCCTAGGACCATCATGGCTTACAGAGACTGAACCACTGACCAAAGAGCATGCATGAGCCAGATCTAGACACCTTACACATATGAGGCAGATATGCAGCTTGGTTACCATGTTGGACTCCACACAATTGGAGTAGGGACTGTCTCTGACTCTGTGGCCTGCCTCTGGATCCCGTTCTGATAACTGGGTTGCCTTGTGTGGACTTAGTGGGAGATGATGTGCAGTCCTACCAGGGCAGGTTGGTACCCATGGTGGGGACTCCCTTTATTGGAGAGAAAGGGCATGAGGGTGGGACTGGGATCAGGATGAAAAGGGAATACATTAATTGAAAACAAACAAACTTTTAAAGGAAACCTTTTAAAAGTGCCTTTATAGGCCAGTGAAATATTTCAGAGGGTCAAAAGTGTGCCTGTCACACAGGTCTGGTTACCTGAGATAGGTCACTGGAACCCACAAAAAGGAATGAGACAGAGGAATGAGACATCACAATTTGCCCTCTGACCTTGTCTTCCTTTTCTATTGCTCAGACAAAACACCATGACCAAGGTAGTTCATAAAAATAAAGTTTAATTGGGCTTATGGTTTGAGAGATTCATAGTCCATGGAGCCATCAGGAACTATTGAGAGCTCACTATTTTTCACGTTTTTATGGAAAATACATTCTTTTTCACATTCGAATTAAGAATTTTCCCTCCCTCCTCTCAGTTCCTTCTTTAAGATCTGGATCCACCCTTTTTCTGTCCCATTTAAGAAAAGAACAGGCTTCTAAGAGATAACAATCTAACATGACAAAATAAAGTATAATTTTTAAAAAAAAATTACATTGAAGTTAGACAGGACAAACAGAAGGAAAGGCACCCAAGAGAGGACACAAGCATCAGAGGCCAGCTCTTAACCACACTCCAGAGTCCCATGAAAACACTATACTGAGTCAGGCAGGGGTGACATACACCTTGGATCCCAGCTCTCAGTAGGCAGAGGCAGGTAGATCTCTGAGCTCAATCAGGGCCAACCTGGTCTACAGAGTTCCAGGACAACCAGGGCTATGCGTAGAACCCCTGTCTCCAAATGAACTAGCAAGCAAACAAACAAATAAACTCACTGAACTGGAAGCAATAATATATACACAGAGGTCCTGATGCAGACCAGTGCAGGCTCTGTATATACTGCCTCAGACTCTCTGAGTTCATAAGATCTGTTCTCAGTTGATTTAGAGGCCTTATTCTCTTGATATCCTCTAGTCCCTTTGGTTCTCACACTCTAACACCTAATCTTTCTTCCTTGGAGTCCCCTGAGCTTTGAAAATTGATCTGACAGAGACATCCCATTTGGAGCTGTGTCTTCCAAGGTCCTCTATTTCTACATAATGTCTGGCTGTGGGTTTCTACATTTGTTTCCATCTGCTGCAGGCAGAAATTTCTCTTATGATGGCTGATGAACAATGAGTGTGTCAGAATGTCATTAGGAGTCATTTTATTACTACATTATTTAGACTAATAGTACTTGGTTTTATCATACGTCCCTGGAATATCTAGTCCCAAGCACTGTCCTCTATGGGTTCCATCTTGTGCTTTGGGCCTTAAGTCAAATCAGATATTGGTTACTCCCACAATCTTTGAACCACAATTGCACTAGCATATCTTGCAGGCAAGACAGTATTGTAAATCACAGGGTTTGTTGCTGGATTGGTATTTCTCTTGGTAGCATGCAGAGTACCTTTCCTGTACCAAAGATACTAGGATAGTGGTGAAGGCTCTGTGTACACACCAACTTGACTTCTCCACATTCCATGAATTGTGTATTATGCTCTGGAATGGGCCTTGCTGCCTATTTGTAGAGAGCAACCTATTGACTTGGAAACAGCTTGGGTTGTTTGTGGATTACCATGAGACTTCTTTGGCCAAGAATTCAATTTGATGTAACTCAATTCTGGTCCTAGAAGATTCATTTGGTGACAAGAGCTGGCCAGTTGGGACCCTATTATTTGGCATTTTGTTTAGATTGCCTTCATATAGGTATATATTTTAGGACCTTTATACCTTGTTAGGTTTCCATATTGCCCCTCAAATGTCCCTAAATTTTAGCTGTTTCTTCCCATATTTCCTCCCTCTACCCTCTCTACTCACACTTGATGCTCCTGTTCTAGCCCCCACAACAACCACCACCACTACCAGCAGCAGCACCACCACCACTTTTGTGATAATTCTGAAAAATTGGGTTCTTTACAAAATATTGAAATATTGAAAGAATATGATTTCATTTTAATCCCAGGTGGGGGATATGGGGCTGCTTTGGACTCTCTACAGTAGCTTACTATGATTTGCCTCATGTTCTAGCAGAGGAGTGGTTTTGCCAGCTGTAGATACTTTCTGCGATTGTGTGATGTTTGGAATTCTGGGAACTTTTCAGAGGATATATAAATGTTCGGGCCCAAGAGACAGTTGCTGGTCAGTCAGTAGCCGTGGTTGCAGTTTGTTAGAAGTTGAGCTCAAAAAAGAAACAAAACAACAGCAATAGATTCAGGCTCTCTATCTTTCTCCTCCTTCCCTCCCTCCCCTCTGCCGTTCCTTTTCTGTCTAGTAGTAGGGGATGAATGGGATGGGGGTAAAGGATAGAAGAACACACAAAGTAGCAAAAGATTGTTTACACCCCAAACCATAATTACATATTCTGTTTGCCTTTTCTAATGAGAGCTATGTATTCCCTCTAGTCCCTTACTCTATACCAATACTTTTTTGTTCTACTGATTGCAGAGAGTTCATAAAATAGAGGGAAGAAGAAACACTGTAATTGGCACCAGTCTTTTGAAATTTCAAAGCCCCCTACCCCCCAGTGCCACACCTCCTGCTACAAGGTCACAGCTCCTAACCCTTCCCAAACTGGACCAAAAACTGAAGAACCATAGAGCCTATGGGGACCGTTCTCATTCAGACCACCACAGACTACACATATAATGTGGCTTACACACACACACACACACACACACACAAAGTGAAATGTAAAACTACCTTCATAAGCTGTAAGAGATCAGGGGAAACAAAGCTTACAAGATTTTTGGTGCCCTTATCAATAAGGCAGAGTTTGATTAACTAAACCTGTTAGTTTCCAAAATACTTCATATCCACACATCTCCTTGTTATTTAGTTCATTTGTTTTTTTTTTATTTCTTTTGTTTTGAATAATGCCTTTAAGTAGGTGGAACTTCATGTCTCAAACTCACCTCCATTTTTATTTACTTGGGTTTTTTGAGACAGGGTTTCTCTGTCCAGGATTGGCAGTCCTGGAACTCACTATACTCCAGGCTGGCATCCAATTCACAGAAGCACCTGCCTCTGCTGCCTAACTGCTGGGATTAAAGGTGTGTACCACCAGACCTGTTTCTCACTCCCATTTTTATGTCATTAAAGGTTTTGTACAGCAACCTTTATATTTAGTAACACAATTTCAGCAACATGAGTATGATGTTGAGTCACCCTGCTAAGAACACTGAAAAGCTGCTTAAGGTCTCTCAGATGGGATTGAAAAGTTAAGATTTTGGCAGAATATCCAGTTACATGTCTCATCAAAAAAGGAGTTTCTGACCTGAGTTAGAGCAGCAGGACTACACATGAATGGAAAGAACTCATTCCTGAGAGGTGCCTTCTTACCTATGCACAGGTGTTCATGAGAATGCACACATATTACACACACACACACATGCACCCATGCATGTGAGTGTTTGAGCACACACACACACATGCACCCATGCATGTGAGTGTTTGAGCACACACACATACACACCTTGACATGTGGAACATGCATGCACTAATAAATGTAACACATTTTTTCAACATTTTGCTATGAGAGAGCAAAGAGTTGAAGTTACCATGACTCAAAGATAACTATAATAAGGGTTTACTCATGTAAATACATATATGTGTATGCATATATAACTAGATATAGACATGAATTATGCCATTAATGTTAAGTAGGACTATTTAGAAAGGCAGAGAAGCTAGAAGAGGATAATTAGTGAGCATGGTCAATGTGTGTTATATACTCAATACATTCTTCAGTACACACTATATACTAAGATATTATTGTTATTATTATGGTTTTGCAATATGGGGTATCTGAGTCATAGAGCCCTAGCAACCCTGGCTAGCCTTGACTTCACAGAGATCTACCTGCTTTTGTCTCCCAAGGGCGGGGAGTCAAGGTATGTCCCTCCACATCTGGCTTAATGAGATACTTTTTTAAACCATTTACATGCCGTATTTAAGTACATTTTGACATTTAGCTTCAAACTGATAACCTAGTCACTGAAGCTAGCAATAAGACAGAAAATGTCTATGCTCAAAAAGTACCAAGAAAGGAAGTTTTCTAGTAATAACTTTACTGGATTGTTTTTTTAAGGAGTCTCGGTGTAATAATAACTATGTCTTGGCTAGTAACAAAAAGAAAACAGAAATAACTTGTTTAAATAAAAAAAAAATGTCTGCTTGAGCACACTCCAGAAGGCTGAATTCTTTGGTTTAGACAGCATTTCATTAGACTTCCTGGCAGTGCTCTGCCCTCCACATGTTGATCTAAGACTCAAACTAATTTCCTCCATGCTGGCTACCTATGTATTGTACCACTTAGTGGGGGAGCCATTCCTCAGGGTCAAAATAAATTTCTGACCTCACTCTGATTGCTATAGCCTGGGTCATGACACCAAACCTGGAACTATATACTACAGGTTACTCCTAAACTTGGAAAGGGTCTGTTACCAAAACTGCATGAATATGCATGGTGGATGCCACAAAGATAACCAATGTCTCCGCAGGAAACCAGGTTTTGAAGCTCATCTTTAAGACTTTCTGTTTACTATTTGTAGGATGAAATGAATTTTGTTTGTTTGATATTTATTTTTGTATTTGAGATAGGCTCTGTCTTGGTAACCCACTGTAGTCTAAAACTCACACCTGTGTCAGCCATGGAAGTGCTGGTATTAACAACATATGCCATCATGTCCATATATGTAAGGTGTCATTTTTCTTACTATAGGTTTTGGTGTGTTTTAATGGTTAATGTCTTACATGAGTGTTCCAATTTATAACAGCTTTTGAAAATCCAGACTCATTCATCGCTGGCTGCGCCTAGTCTGGGTCCTCTTAGGCAGCCACTGCCACAGTTTGCTGCCTGAGGCCTCACTTCGAGGCAGGCACTGAAGGCCCGGCCCTATAGAAAGCTGGTTTTGTCAGCAGTTGAACTTCTCCATGTCTTACAGCTTACCCTTGTTCCCCCAATTTAAAGCATTTAGGGAGATCCAAGATGGCTGCCACAAGAGGACACTGTGTCTGAGGAATAGGACAGCAGAAACAACACAGCGACCAGGAGACTGAATTCTGGGACCAAAAACGCCAGCATTTGTGACTGCCAGGTGAGCAGAACTCTTACGGTGAGAAAATCAAGTGGGAAAACCCTAGGGACACCCAGTTATTACCCGGAAAAATCTCCGGGTGACCAGCGGCTCACAGCTTTGATCTGAGCAAGCAGCCTCGCTGGGCGCCCGCAGCCACCATAATAGACTGGATCACACAGTCTCCCGGGCAGTCTGAGGAGGAACCAGGTACCATTTTCACTGACCTGCACACTGCAGGAGCACACTACCCGGATCTGCCAACGAAAACCTCAGTCCCTGTGTGAGTACACGGGGAAGTCTGGAAAGGATCCGGGTTCTGCTTCAACCCACAGGCTTACAGCTGGCACACACCTATCACCTCTGCTGGAACCACCTCAGACTGAGAGGGTCGGTGGACCATTTTGACCAGACCACACACTGCAGGCATACACTGCACGCATCCACCAGCAAAAACCTCAGTCCATGTGAGAGTCCGCGGGCAAGTCTGGGAAGGACCCAGGTTCTGCTCCAACCCACTGGTGTATGGCAAGCACACACCTATCGTTGGAACCACCTCAAAATGAGAGGGTCAGGGGACCACTCTGACCAGACTGAACATGGCAGGCACACACCTGCATGCATACGCCAGCAAAAACTTCAGTCCTTGTGTGTGTCAACGGGCCAGACAGAGAAGTCCTCGGGCAACATTTCAGACAGGCCTGCATACAGCAGGTGCACATTGCTCTGCAAAGCTTGCAACCAACCCAAACCACTGTGCATACCCCAAATATCATCTCAGACCATGGTGCACAGCCCATGGCACAGAAGGAGGCGCCAAATCTCCATTCCAGGGGAGAGCCCTTAGCAGCGAGCCTAGGGCTGAATGCACAGTCCCCAGCTGACATCTCAAACCTGGACTCTCAGACTCTAGCACAGAGTAAGGAGTAAAGTCTCCAGACCAGAGGGGTGACGAGCCTGCAGTGCTCACAGCTTCTAGCACAGAACACAAAGCCGTTCACACAGAGCTCACAATAGAGTTCAACTGAGACCACAACATACACTAACAAACCACCAGAAATCCCTGATCTTCTTGAAGAATACTGACACAAGAGATTGACAGTTTCAGGCTGAAGTACAGCCTTAAAGCACAAACAGCTCCCTGATTATATATAAACAAATGCCCAGAAATCGGCAAAAGAACTCACCCAACAAAAATCAGGACACCATGGCCCCACCAGAAGCACCCAAAAGCAGTGGAGATTTTAATTCAGCAAAGACACAGGAAAATTATGTTAAAGCTTTGATTAGGCAGATATTGGAGGAACAAGAGGAGAGACAAAAAGAGGAAATGAACAAGGCCCTCAAAGAAATGGAGAAGAAATTAACCGCCCACATAGAGGAACAATCAAAGATAAACAGAGAGGAAACAACCAAAATAGGAGACACAGTCAATCAATTGAAGGAAACGGTACAAAGCATGAAAACAGAATTAGAATCTATAAAGAAGACACAAAGGGAGAAGAACCTGGAACTGGAGAACTTAGAGAAAAGATCAGATACCACAAAGATAAGCATCACCAATAGAATACAAGAGATGGAAGAGAGAATCTCAGGAGCAGAGGATACACTGGCTGAAATGGATTCCTCACTCAAGGAAAATAAAATATCGGAAAAATCCCAAGCAAAAAACATCCAAGAAAATAAGGATGCCATCAAAAGACGAAACCTAAGAATAATTGGAATAGATGAAAAAGAAGACTCCAGGGTACAAGGACCAGAAAATATTTTTAAGAAAATCATAG
>JAQQSO010006057.1:0-11580 GCA_028658305.1 Pachyuromys duprasi
TTACTTGATTTCTTGCTTTTTAACTTCTTGAGTTCTTTATACATTCTGGATATTAGCCCTCTGTCAGTAGTAGGATTGGTAATGATCCTTTCCCAGTCTGTAGGCTGTCGCTTTTTTTTGATGACAGTATCTTTTGCTTTACAGAAACTTAGAGACCTCCCGTGCTCATGGATTCGTAGGATTAACATAGTGTAAGTCACCATACTGCCAAAAGCAATCTACAGATTCAATGCAATCCCCATCAAAATACCTTCACAATTCTTCACAGACCTTGGAAGAAAAATACTCAACTTCATATGGAGAAACAAAAAACCCAGAATCTGCAAAACAATCCTGTACAACAACAGATCATCTGGAGGTATCTTCATCCCTGACCTCAAGCTGTATTACAGAACAATAGTAATAAAAGCTGCATAGTATTGGCATAGAAACAGAAGAGTGGATCAATGGAACTGAATAGAAGACCCAGAAATGAACCTACACACCTATGGAAACTTGATTTTTGATTAATAAGCCAAAACCATTCAATGGAAAAAAGACAGCATCTTCAACAAATGGTGCTGGTCCAACTGGATATCTGTATGCATAAAAATGAAAATAGATCCATATTTATCACCTTGCACAAAGATAAAGTCTAAGTGGATCAAATACCTCAACATAAAACCAGACACACTAAACCAGTTAGAAGAAAAATTGGGGAATACCCTAGAACTCATTTGCACAGGAGACACTTGGAACGTGTCTTTAAGGGGATTGCTGGAGAGCGTATATGCTTGGGCTATGGGATTTGGGTGCAAGTGCAGGAGGGGATGTGGGTGCTAGTGCCTTTAGCAAGCACAGATTGTGGGTGCCAAGCACCTGCTTGGGTTTCCTGAATTTCCAGTGGTCTTCAATCTGTGTTGGGCTCTATAGGCTGGACTCTGAGATCAGTGGGTGAAGCTGCGGGTAGGACCAGTACTCGGTTGTAGGCTCTGTGTGCCTTGCTCTGTGCTCTGTGCTATATTCTGTGAGCACGAAAGGCTGTTTGCCACTCTGGCCTGGAGGCTTGGCACCTCACTCTGTGTCAGAGGCTGCATGTCCCAGTTTGAGATGGCAGCTGGGCACACTGCTCTGTTCTGGAGGCTCCAAGCTCTGAGCTGGGTTTGCTGCTAAGGACTCTACTCCGGTCTGGGGAGTTGATGCCTCCTTCTGAGCCAGGGGCTGTGCACCCCGGTCTGGTATGGTATCTGGGTTCACCTCAGAGTGGAGCAGAGACTGTGTGTCCAGGTCCCGGATGTGGCTGGGGTCACCACTGGAGGCTTTACATTCCGATCAAGGCTGGCAAATGTGCACAAAGCGTGTATATTTTATTAGTTTTTAGTTTTTACATAATATTTTATTAGTTGTTTTTCAAAGCATATAAAATTGTACTGCTGAAAGTCACACATTAGTGTGACACACCAGACCATTTGAATATCACTCTGATTTGCTCATCTTCAGGTAGGACCTCATCCGTGGTCACTTCTGTCTTATGACTAGACAAAAGAGAGATGCTTCCACATGCCCATTACTGTATTTTTCTTTGTGAAGGTGAGCAAAATGATTGGCCCAGAACACTGCACACATGGATACCACTGCAGCTCAGTGAGGTGCTTTTCAGTAATGGTCAATTAAAACCTGTGCTTGATTTTAAAAGAAAGAAACAAGAGACAGATGGAAGAGTTCACTCCTGGTGACTGAAAGCACTCTAACAGCTGCCTGGGTGATTGCATCACCAGCCATTTGTTTTCAATGAAGATTCTATCTTGCTTATAACTTTTGAACAAAAGCAAAGTCATTTGTCTTTGTGATTCCATCTTTAAAGGCTCTAATGCTTACAGGTAGGAAAACAGCCAGAGCCTCTCTGTAGGTGGTACTCAGGTTAAACCACACATTAGAATCAACCTGGAGAGCTTTCAAACTATCAATGCTGACTTAACTCCCTCGAGACCAATTTCCTCAGAACCCCCTAAGTTGAGAGCCAGGCATCAGTGTTTATCACATCTTTTCTCGCCTATGAATACAATCTTTAGTCAATGGAAAATGACGGCTCTAAGAAAAATGCTTTGATTTATTATAATTACTGAAGAGAAAATAAGAGGATGTCACTCTCGTTTTCTACATAAAATTACATTGTACAGTAAAATCAAAGTGTCATCTTTTCATTGCCAATTCTCTGAAATATTTTCTATTTTCATTAGGACCACATATTATAAATATATATGCATCTGTTTAATATGTGTATGTACATATATATGTATTTTAGAAAATATTATCTTAAAGATCAATGTTAATAAAGGGTACATATATATCAGAATATTTTCAGTTGTATTAAATCTTATAATTTTGTTTGATATATTTCTATTGAATCATTTAATAACTTCGAATAAAAACATTTTTAACTATTCCATCTGTATATGGTGCTTGTAAATTTAATAGTGATGTATCTTTAATGTTTCTATTTGGAGGATATGTTGCTGAAACCATTAGTGTTCTTTCTTATTTGTTTTGATGGACACTTTTCTTTTACGTAAGCAATACATACTAATTTCTAGTAATGTTATTTATTTGAACTTTATTTTTAGAATAAATTATTGTCTCATTTTTCATTAAGTTAATACATCATTTTTATTTTAACTTTCAGTTTGTTACAGATTTCAAATAGTTTAATAACATTTTAAATTAATTTTTAGAACCTAGTCTGAAGAACACATCTTATAAGGAAATTTATATTCACTGACATTAATTGGGATTGCAGATCAGTTTAGAATTACTTCTGTCTTCCAACCTTCTTATTTTGATATTTTATATTCATTATTTTGACAGTACTTCAATAGGGCCAAGATAAATTTCTGCTCTTTCAAACATTCTTAAATTTATCCACATATGAAGCTATAATAATTTTAAATTTTAAGTATTTGAGTTTTAAAATTATCTTCTTAAGAATAACAAATATCCTAATTATGACCTATCCTTGCATACTAGTTCGTCATCTTTACTTCCCTGAACACTTCTAAACCTGAGCTTTTGCACTAATTCTACTTTTATGTCCAGTAAGTTGTATGGGTTTGTTATCATAAATTCTTCCGTATAAACTTTTGATAAATGAAATCGTGTGCCTTCAGTTCTATAGAAATATTAAAAGAACCCATTCAGTGATTTTTCTTCCTTTTCCTTCAGGAAGTCAATCTGGCCTCCTACATTTGAGAAACTAAACTGGAGTTTAAAATCTGCCCTGGGTTTTTCTCTATTTTTTAATTTAATTTAATTTTTATTAATTTATTCACTTTCTATCCCAGTGGTAGCCTTCTCCCCCATCCCCTCCCAATCCCACCCTCCCTCATCTTCTTCTCCTATGCCAGTCCCCCAGTCCAATGATAGGAGAGATCCCCTTCCCTTTACACATGACCCTAGCCTATCTGGTCTCTCATCAGGACTGGCTGCATTGTCTTCCTCAGTGTCCTGGTAAGGCTGCTCCCCACTCAGGGGTAGGTGATCAGAGAGCAGGCCAATCAGTTCATGTCAGAGAAAACCCCTGTTCCCCTTACTAGGAACCCACTTGGAGACTGGGTCTATTGGCTCCATCTGAGCAGGAATTTTAGGCCCTCTCTATGAATTATCCTTGGTTGAGGTAACAGTCTCTGCAGGGTTCCCAGCGCCCAGGTTTTTTCTCTCTGTTGTTTTCCTTTTGGAGCTCCTGTCTTCTCCAGGACTTTCTATCTCCCCCTTATTCCATAAGATTCTGTGCATTCTGATTCAAGTTTGGCTGTGAGTCTCAGCCTTTGCTTTGATACCTCCATATGCATTGTGATCCAAATAAACAGCTGTCGTTATTGTTAAGCACTTCAGTCTTACTCTGTTGTATTTATATGAATAATTACCCAAATTTACAAAATTCCTATTTTTTTATGTCCCATCAGCTGTTTTCTCATTTTGCTTGTTTTCTAATTTCTGCTATAGATTCATGTATTATCACTGGGATCAACGTATATGTTCTTATTAATCTTTGCCTAACTTGTTACAGTAATAAGATCCACAAATTGATTTAATGTTCTGATTGTTAGGTTTTGGCTAATTTCTTTCATACTGACTTTCCACATATATGTGCCCGTGTAGGCGTATGCTGTTTGATCTGTTTGGTCACCTCTTGTTTTTATCCTCTTCTCTATACTTTCCCTTGGATAAGCCACAGATTAATATGCACATACTGTACAAATTTACTAAGGATGAGTCTCTATTCTAAGATTTGAAGACATTTAGTTCATAAAATATACAAAAGTCCCTTCACCTATGAGGATTACATAAATAGGAAACACACAACTCTCATAGAATGCAGTTAAATCCCAGTGTCTGATGATGGCCTGCATCTGTTCTCACAGGACTGTATCCCAACTCTACTTTGAACACGGGAGCCACAAACCACAGCACATAAGCTACCTGTAGCCCAGCCTTGGGGGAAAGGGCCTAGGAATGTAGAAAAGGGCACTGGAAGCTTTTATATCCATTTGACAAAGTAATATTATTTCTGTCAAATTTAACACAATATGCGTCCTCGTATTTTGCATGTCTATTTTAATTTCATTTTCTATTTCACCTTTATTGAATTTTACCAATAAAAATATGACTGAGATTAAAAGAAACAGTTTCAGCAGAGGGAGTCTGAGAAGCATCAAGATAGAAGTTATCTGGCTATGGAAACTAAGTCAGTCGGGCCCTTGATCTAGTCTCTCTGCTTCACACAGCTCAATCTGCATCCTCCTTCCTTTCTAAATGTGTAGTATTCTAGAAGGGACTTGAAGCAGGAGCACAAAACAGGGTAACAAGAATGGTAAATGTAAATGGTAAATGTGCTCTAATTATATTACACACATATATGAAGTGCCACAATGAATCTCATTATCTTATATAAATATCACATGCTAATGTTTAAAGAAAGACCATGAGCTTTTAAATGTCTGTGCTTTTCAGCTCACCATTGTGTAGCAACTACTCTGGTCCTAATGTTAAACCATTAATTTGGGACAGAACCTTTGCCAAATATCAGGCTGACATAGAAGGTACTCATATAATTATACCTATCACCAGCATTTTCACATAAAGTACAGATTTTTCTGTGTCTGGGGCAGCTGAATCAGATGAGACACGGAAAGGGAGGGTAAACTCAGAACAATGAAGTGTCGATTTCCAAAGCTGATGTGAGCACTGACAAGGTGGTTGTCATTGGCTCTTTACTGACCTGTTTCACCAGTTATCATTTAGATGCATCATGCATCAGCTCTATAAGTAAGAGAGTATTCATTGTAAAGAACAACATATTAACTTGCCCAGGCACACCTTAGATAAACTTCAGTCCCTCCTAAAATCTTTACACGTTATTTTATAAGATATCAAAGTTACATGGAGATCTAATATCCAAGGGGATATAATTCATATTTTGCAAAATGCATCTTTATCAACACAGGAATGTGGGGTCTTGCCCTAGCTGGTGTGTGCTCACTGAGCTCTGCCTCTGGCTAATGCAGCTTTTCGTGCAGATGCTTACATATAAGATCTGAAACCCCAAAACTCCTCCACATTGTTGGGGCTTAGAAGTTGATAATGGTACATTTTAGTCAGGGGAGGGGGCACATGGCCTTGACAATGAACAATGTGTGTTCACCCAGATATGCTTTAATGTTGCTGGACAAAAGATTTGATTCACCTGGATAAGATCTGTACAGTCATGATTTACTTATTGTTCTGTTCTTTTCTCCCTTTCACATCACTCTCCCTTGTAACCTATTGTCTGCTGCATCCTGAATTAACATCCTGAATCAACATTCAGCCATATTATCTCTTGAATAGACATCAAATTACATTCCAAACATACAATAACAGATAATTCTGCAGAATAAAACTGTGTGTGCATGTTGGCATTTGATTGCTAAGCAAGGTTTTGATTTGTTTTTCTTTATTTATCTAGTTACACAAAAAAATTGAACTTTTATAAGCACAATACTTGAATCCTATTTTTATAAAACAATAAATCTAAAGTGATATTTCTTATATATATATATATATTTATTTTTTACATTAATTACAGTTTAATCACTTTGTTTCCCAGCTGTAGCCCCCTCCCTCATTTTCCCCCATGCTCCTCTCCAAGTCCACTGATAGGAGAGATCCTCCTTACCTTCCATCTGACCCTAGCTTATCATGTCTCATCAGGACTGGCTGCATTGTCCTCCTCTGTGACCTGACAAGGCTGCTCCTCCCTCATGGGGAGGTGATCAAAGAGACACCCACTGAGTTCATCCACTGAGTCCCTTACCAGGGAACCCACTTGGCTACTTATATGCACTGCTCAAAAAATTATATATCAGTTCTATAATATGAAAAATATGCTTCTGCTCACTAGTTAGGAAACTGAGATTCCAAATTTATAGTTGATCAAGAATCTATAACCATTAATGCCAGCATCAGCATTTAGAGCCTTTAATAATACAATTCTGTGAAAACCACATATTACAGAAAACTAAGAGTACAGACAAAAAAGTATTAAATAAAGTGTTTGTATATTGCCATTAAGGAGCAAATGCTTAAAAGTCATAAATGTTGGCTAGAGTGAGTTATCACTTTAGTTTCTTCATTCCTTTCCAGTTTCTGATATTCTAACTACTAAAACAAGATTGGGAAATGATATGTCTATCATCATTGATGAGAGAGTAGAAATGGTATCTTTTTTCCCATTCTGGTTTGAGATATCAGAATTATAGTCTGTAGTTGAGATCATCCCTATTTGATCTTCAAGTTAAAGGATGCAATGTTTCCATCAAATTCTAAGGCAGACAAGAAGACACTGGCATCAACCTTACCCTGTGACACAATTTAAAGGTTTTATCAACGCACACCAAGGCTAAGCTGTAACAACCCTTTTCATTAAGATTTTCTCCTTGGAGCCCTCACTCTATGCAGTTAAAGTTTTGGGGTCTCGCCACACTAGCCATTTCCTTTGTTCCTTCCTTTGTAGTCACATCTTTCAAATATTCCAAATTATATACCCATTTCCTAATTTTTCTACTTTTCTCTTCTCCCCCAAGAATGTCTTTTCGTTGGAAGTTTGCTGAACTGATCAGCATGTGTTAAACATTTGACTTCGCAACAAACTCATACCTACAATGTACATAGCCTTTACATAAGGACAAAAATATTTCATCATATTTCCCTCTCTTTCTTCTCAGAGTGTAGTCTAACACGTGTTTGTTGATTCATAAGCTGGATAGCCGTCTCCGTGCTCATAAAATCTTTCATGGTGGACAGTGTTGCCTTCCTTTTACAGTGGGAGAATCACAGACTTCAAAGGTGCAGTCATGGAGGTGTGAAAGAAAAGACTGGTCACCCCCCCCACAGTGTCAGGATGTTTGGTTTTTTTTGTTGTTTTTTTTTCCTAGAATCCATCTGCTAACCACTCAGTGATTTCATACTTCTAACTCTGTTGTAGAGAACCTGAGGGGAAAGAAAAGTCAGAGGATAGAAGAGTTAAGATTTGAGCAGGAGCCAAATTCCAATCAAGGTGTTTCGAATGTTTCGATAGAACAGAGGAATGCAACCATACAACCTTCAAGTCTTTTATTCCTTGCCTATGGCTAGGCTTCATTCTGCAGCATTCCCTGCTTTCAAGTCTGGGCCTGGAATATCCTGGAAGGCCTTAAATATTGCTCCTCTTCAGCTTCCAACCTTCTAGCACTGATAACTGCTTTCTTGTCAGCAGGTTTGGCTATGAACCAATACTAAAGGGAAGGAAATGGAAGCCTCCTGTACTCCCTGCTTTCATGTTGTGCAACAATGGGTCTTGCTTCACTAGTGAAATATACTTTTTAAATATCCAGTAAAGGAAGCCAACAGATGTCCGAGCAAGAGTGACCCCTACACACATTTCTTCCTGTGGGGATTTGGAATACATTTCTCTGTGTTTGATTTTCCACAAAGTTGGACATCAATGAAATTGGCAGGGGAAACTATTTCTGCTTTGACACAGCCAAATCAGAAGAAATTAGCTGAGCTGTGCTCCATTCTCAACGTTGGATAAAAACCTAAACAGAGGCATGGAGTAGAATAAATTCATAGTCAACAGAGAGTCAAATATTGTTAATCATCTGGAATGTTTTGGTTACTATCTGACACTCAGACATTAAAGGTTTACAGCAATGTTGCAGAATTAACTTTGTTAATTAAAGAAAGATGAAAGCAAAAGAAGTTAAATGACTTCTTCGAGATCCCACAGCTGAAAAATGACATTAAACTTAACACTGGAAAACCTGGGCTATATCTATTTCCCTACATAGGTCAAGTTAATTGGACAAGGCTATTAGAGTAGGTGTCAATGGAGATCTTCCTACTTTGGTACAGGGTCACAGGAGAGTGTTCCCCTTTTACAGGCTTTTGTCACTGTCACCACCCAGTAACAAGGCTGCACAAAAGTTCCTATATCTCCATGGTAACTGCCACCTCTGTTCTTATTCCCTGTTTCACTTTCCTCATCTCAGAGCAGTTTTGTAGACAGGTGTGATTCCAGGTTACAGACAAGGTGACAGAGATGGGGGAAACAGGACAGGCACAGGTCTAAGATGCATGTCTGCCCTCCCCCTCCCTGCCTCCAATACACAGGAGCTACTGCCAGCACACTTTATGACCAAGAGCAAACAGCTAGATATATGGAAGTTTCCCAAGTAATCCTTCTAGCTTAGACAAGTAATTGGTTTGAAAGTCTCTTTCCTGAGTACCCTGTGACCTCAAGTAAATAGATTATTCTCTTCAAGGCTTGGATTCCCCCTCTATAGAGTGGTAATAATGGCAATAGGAAAAAAAAGATGAGTAAGTACAAAAATGCTTACAAATATCCAAGGTGATGCCTGACTTTTAGTAAATTCTCAACTATAGCTCTCTCTCTCCATTCTGATTTTATGGGTATGATACTTATACTGGCACTTCTATACTTATAATGGCATCTCCACTATTAACTTTCATTGTTCTTGCCATATATTTACTTCTTGTTTCTCTGTGAAGATCACACTGTCTGCTTATGACCTCTGAAGAACTAGCACAGAACTGCATGGCTCTGCTGTTTCTAGAACCCATAAGACCAGCTAGGTCATGATACTAGGTTTTGCCTGAACTTGCCAACCCCAGAGACCAAGGTCAGAGGGTTTCCCTGGATTAATTAATGCTTAACACACCCCTTTTCCCAAAATAGCTGTTGTATTGATTTTGGCATTTCAGAGTTTAGCTCAAGCCTTAGACATATATGAACTGTTGAACAAATTTCTATGCAAGGTCACGCCGTCTTACAAAGTCTTTGATGACAGTAACAACATTGAAGAAACTGAGCATTGAACACTGTGAGGCATCTTATGTACATCATCTGGAGGAGTCCATGAAGTGAATCCACTATATAAATTCAAGAACTAAACTCAAGGGAGGGCCTCAGTAGGAGCATAAGGTTATCTTTGGACTATCAGCCGGAAGAGAACTTCTTCAAGTGTCATCTTTTCTCAGATTTCACTTAAGGCCAGTCTCCTACTATTTCCCATCCAGCTGGGGAGAAGCCAGCTCTTCCAGTGGTGAGGAACTTGTTCCTTCAGAAGGCAAGAAGGGCTTGCCTCCATTAATGCTGACTGATAGAAAGTTCTTCCATTTTTTGCTCTTTATCGTAACAGATTTTTGTTCCCCTCTGCTCTGGATCTGCCCTCCAGAGGAAATAGAAACAAACTTTCATGCCCTTCCTATCTTCTAGTCTTATTCCATAAATAAACCAGTTCCCCTGCTGACTTCAACCAGGAAGGTACTTTCAAAGCATAGGAGAACACTACATTGTAGCAGAGTATACAAGGAATAAAGGAATGCTTTAATTAGAACTTAGGTCCCAAACAGAAGAAAAGCCAGCAGCAACAAAGTAGATCAGGGACCTCTCACAACAAATAAAAGGCCAGCTTTTGATGTTTTGCTGGGATGGGCTATTGGGGCAAACAAGAGCCTCGAGAATTTGAGATGCCTAGGAGCATAAGAATAGGGTAAAAAATGGAGAAGTCCAGGTAAAAATTGTTTCAGTTGCTGAAATTTAAGGAGGATGGAAGAGAAGCTCCAGCAAGCAGTCCACATGTCTATGTCTGTGAGTCAGGTTGAATGGAATTTGACACACAAATGAGGTTCATATAAAAGGAAAAGATGCCTACTGTCTCCATCCCATTCTAGCCACCAATCTGGTAGGGCAAGTGAAGCTAGAGGTTTTATTTAGGTTTTTCCTCAATAGCAATTTTAACTCTGAGCTACAATGCCTACTGATTTTTACCACTTAGTCAACTCTGTATTTATATTCCATGAAGCTAAGCAGTCTGGGTCTGATTTAGTGGATTGGGCAACTTAGCTTTAATTTCTTTTCTCTTAAAATTTTCCCTGCCAGAATGGATATAAACCAGAGTCTTTGTGTAAAGAACAGGATCTGAAAAACTGGTAAGAAAGTGATCATGAAAATTCACTCCAGATTTTTATTTTAATCTAGGACTGATGATGGTGTTGAGTGAGGATAAACAGATAAATAATGGCCATATTTATCTAGCCATATCAGGAGAAATAGCATCAGTCTTCTGCTTCAGTGTGTGTGGCATATAAGCACATACTATGATCCTCCACCTATATCTCCTTGTCTCATGTCAGAGGCTACCAGAAGTCCAGTAGATACCTCCTGGATAACATCAGCTTCTTCCCTCCAACATGAATGCATTTCCCCACAACAAATTCCTGAAATATCAGGAATGTTATCAGCTCCCTATTGGTGGATTGAAGTGGGAGGAAGATGGAATATTCAAAGGATTAATACTGCAGAAACAAAACTAACAAGATAGAGATGGGAATTGCAACCCAAATACTTCAGCTTTCTTGAGTCTCAGTGGATCATAACCTAGGTATGATGTGGGTTCTGTATTCTCTAAATAGGTCTTATGAAAAATGGCACTCAATTGCCTTCTCAATAGCACATTCACATTCATTATACTCCCCCACCCCTTCCAAGATGACTTGTATAGTCCCTCACCGTATTTTCTATGATGGCCTTGGAGATAAACTGTTTGCATTTTAAAGGTAGACCAGTGTCTACCTGTAAAGAAACCTAAATGAAAAGCCCTGTTACTATTAAAACAGTGACTATAGCCTTTCAGTTTCAGATAAAAATCAAACACTATTTGTCATAGTTTGGTAGAGCCTGGCCCACGACTTCTTCTATTTAGTCTCTCCTTTATCTTCCACTTGCTTCCTTCTTTTCTCATCACTTCAGGTGACTGAAAATTTAATCTGAAGGGGAGAAGCAATTAGTTGCTATGCAGAAAGCTCAACGAACTTTCAAGATATACTGGTGGACATAAAACTAGGTTAGGAATAGGAGCACATATTCATAACTTTAAGATAAGAGGCTGTCATGTCACCTTCACTAGGTACCAACTCAGCTGCATATAAATTTTATTGAGAAATTCCTGGAATGATAAATATTCCTGTGCTCTGTAAGCCACACTTTCTTTTCTTTTCTTTTCT
>JAQQSO010006058.1:0-11579 GCA_028658305.1 Pachyuromys duprasi
GTGATTGATAACAAAAATTAAATTAAAAAATAATAATAAAATAAAAAAGAAATGCAGATTAATTTTCAAGTGACATTTTTTATCATTGTTTTAACATCTTTCCATTCAGTGGACAATGATAAGGTTCTGTGATTGTAATGTGCATTTCCTTAATGGTGTTATTTTAAATGATGGTTTCTTCTTAGTTATCCAAATAATACAGAAGTTCTTCACACATCCCAAAAACAAGATTTGGCCAAAGGCTACCTGTGTTGTGACTTTCTTTCCTCCATATAATTCCCAGAGTTTTCCTTAAAAATAACTTTATCTATAGAAACATAAGTATATATTTTGTCTATGCATCTTTCTATACATATATATATATATTGTATTTTTAATTTTATATAAAAGATTAATATGTATCATTCTTTAGTCCAACCACTATGTGACTTTTTAATTTATGCCAAAAATTGCTTTATAAATTTTATTCTAAAATAACTTGTGAATAAAAGTCATCACAAATTGAAATTAACCAGACCCAAAGTCTACTCCATCCCAATGGAGTTCTGCAGAGTTGGAATAGCCATTTAGAATGGACAGTGTGGAGCTTTGTGTTTGGTTTTACACTTCCACTACTGAATATGTTTTTAAGCATTTGTTCACCACCCAAACAAAGTTTTCAGTAACTCCAACCCTCAGGATATATAAAGCAAAACTATTTTAAGATACCACCTCCTCCAGGTCTGAATAGTTATCACTGATATATATGACAACAAATATTGGACAAATGTACAGAGAAAGGAACTATTATTCATTGTTAGAGGTGTTACAATTTAATACAGCCTTTGTGGAATTCAGTTTGAATGTTTCTCCAAAATATGAAATACCATAAGACCCAGCTTGTTCATTCCTGTGTAATTACCCAGAGAACTCCATACCCTATCATATATGCATCCCTATGTTTACCACTGCTTTATGCCACAGAATTTTATAGAATGGGTTACCTGGTTTGATTATAATGTCATTGCTGAATGCATATAACTTTCTTATATTCTACTTTATAGACAATTTTATAATAAACATCCTAGTTTATGTGTCAATTGTAGGT
Source organism: Pachyuromys duprasi (assembly GCA_028658305.1). NCBI lineage: Eukaryota > Metazoa > Chordata > Mammalia > Rodentia > Muridae > Pachyuromys > Pachyuromys duprasi. The sequence goes on from JAQQSO010006058.1 coordinate 1,088, forward strand.
GTGAGGATAGGCATGAGAGTGGGTTGATTGAGTATATAGTTTAAAATTAAGAGTTATTCTTCTAAAATTGTTAAATCCTATTACCATAAGGAAATTTTATGAGAATATGTACGGCTGTAACATCTGAGTTATCATATTTTTGTATTTCTAGAACTCTAACACATAAAAAGAAAGGTCTCAATATTGTTTTAACTCAGATGTCACAGTGCAAGTGGATTTTGCCCTGAGACTGTAGCCTGTTATGTGCCTATTTCTCTATTGAGTTTTAATTTTTTTCTTAGTTGTGATAGAGCTTCATATAAGCCCTTAATATTGACCATTAACCTTTAACATATAATTGTTTCATACAAAATAATATATTCAAATTATCTTTTAAGCTGTATTTATTGTTACTATATGTGTATGTGTGAGTGCCTAAATTTCAACATATATTTTTATTAATACCTATACAAAGGCATTTCTGGAAGCATTGCTGCATAACTGGAGAATAAATTCAGTAAGTTTCATGCCTGGCACCACATATGGAAAAGCATTTCAACAAGCTTTCAAACTTTCCAGTAATATCCACAGCGCTAGAATGAGACCACAGTTGTATGGAAGTCTAGATCACTAAAACAGCACAAAGTCTGCTTTTTGCTGATGTTTAGATTTGCATCTTACTTAAAATCCTACAGCTTCCACTCTGGCCTTCCTAACACAATTACAGGAGAACCTATTTACTTGCAAATCTAATAAGCCCATTATGTGGGTTCTTCAAGCCTAATGCCTTTTGCCCTTCCTGAAGAGCTAAATAACTTAGCACAGTTCTCTGTGCTCCTATCTTTGTAAACATGAGATAGCTTTCACAGAGGTCACATGTCTCACCAAGGACACCAAATGTTACAGTAAAACCATCCCACTAAAAATATTTCCAGAGTCCAAGAAATGGAACATTAAGAGACCTTTAAGTTTGGGGGAAGCATTGTCTCTATGTTAAATACCTAAATTTCTAACAATGCACTGTATTCAGTTATTGTCACCAGCTCCTCACAAATGTGCACATCAGAAAAGGGCTCTGTTGATGGATCATGGAAACCAGAACAGGTTAAAATGTAACAATTTGTTTTTTTCTGATGGCCTCATATCCTGTAAAAGGCATTAGTTTTCAAGAGAGTGGTTATGATTTGCCTTTTATGTACCATTATGTCTAATTTATTTCATGCTCCAACAGTGAAAATTATTTTCGCTTCCAATTTATATGACAAACATAAATGAATACTCAAAAAAGTCCCATTGGTTTAATTTGACCATCCTCTGCGTCACCATAAAAATAAATACTTCTTCCTGAACCAAGTGTGTAGAAATAATAACTGTTGAATTCATTCATCTCCAAAACTAAATTAAAATGTTTTCAGAATGAATGTACTATTCTCATTCTGGAAGATAGGAAGGTGGGAGTATGTCCCTGGGAATGACAAAGCATAATTATGTTTAAAAACAATTGTTCAAGGTAGTCATGGCTTTAGTTAGCAATTTACCCTCAGAAAAGTACAAAGAACAGAAACGGGGGAGGTGATTTAAGCAACTGTATCTAATAAAAATAAGATATGAAAAGTTTTTACTTATATGTTAAAATAACCAATTATGTGTTCATTCATTTTTCTTAATAAGAATGGGGCTAATTTTGTACAAGAGCTAAAGGATGAAGGAGAATCTGAGATTACATCACCTCACAGGTACAATAAGTGTGTGGAATATTGAGTTAAACAGAAATCAATTACTTAGATCAATGCAGCCACTCCTGATGAGACCTAATAGACTAGGTCAGAAGGAAGGAAAGGAAGACCTCCCTTATCAGTGGACTTGGGGAGGGGCATGCATGAGAAGGGGAAGGGACTGGGAAGGAAGGAAGGTTTTTAAAAAGTTAAAAAGAAATCCAAAATCCAGAATGATCCAAAGAGATTAGTGCTGGGAAAAAAGAGAGAGAGAACATTTGGTTATAATAGGACTCAAGAGATAACATCCATGTATAGCTCCTGCTTTGACACTTCTTTGTGTTGGGAACCCCAATCAAGATGGAGTTTCTCTATATTTCTTTGAAAAGTCACAGTGTACCATATTGAATGATTTAGTCGCTATTGCTGAACACTTAGAGCTGTATTGTATTTTCACTTTTCCCTTTCCATCTCCCTATCAGTGGACTTGGAAAGTCAGGGAGGAGAGGAGATGAGAGAGGGAGGGTGGGACTGGGAGGGAATGAGGAAATGGGTTACAGCTGGGATACAAAGTTAATAAACTGTAATTAATATTAAAAAATTAAAATTTAATTTAAAAAATTCTTAGGGAGACATTTTATAAATGAGTAAAACAGAAAACCAGATATTCCCTACACCTTGAAAACCAAAAGCAGTGGGTAGACCTGTCATACTGGGGGGGCTGTATGGTCAAGACACCTCAGAAATTATAGCAGAAATACTAAACTCTGAACTTGCACACTACTAGTGAGTGCAGATATCAGCCCATGCCTGGAGTATGACAGAGAGGACCAATTCTTCCCTCATTTTGCTTGTCTCACTGTCCTTTCTTCCCTCTATCCCTCTGTGCTCTCCCCCGCTCTCGCTCTCTCTGTGTGTGTAAGTATGTGTACTCAGCATGCACATGCCTGGAGGCGGGGTGGGATGGTAACATCAGGTATCAGTCTTTGCGACATACCCAACAAGCTGTTTCTGCAACACAAAAACTGCAAACAGCACAGTGAAAGATTGAGGGGTCACTTCATCTTTGAAAACCTGAGAAGATAAAGCTGAACCTCTACCTTTTTGTTTTGTTTTACAACTCTGCCTTTGCAGAGAACTGGCTAAGGAGTAGATTTGTCTCCTATGACTCAACACTAGCAGGACCAAGCAACCTCTACTATCTTACTGGATACTTTTCTGATTCATAAAACATTTAAGTGTCAGATATTTGAAATTGGAAGATATGCACAGAGGACAAGTAATTTTATTTTATTTTTTAGATTACATAAACTGCACACCCCAGATTAAGTGTCTACATGCTTGAAATAAGGTAGTAAGAATAGTGTGTGACTCACTACATTGTATTATTTACTTTAACAACATTGTGACCAAAACACTTGGCAGAAGTAACTCAAGGAGGAAAGGTTTATTCTGAGTCCTAGTTTCAGAAGGCTCACTCTACAATGGTGGGAAGGCATGTCAGGAGTGTCTCCATTGGTGGTTGTGGAGTGGGAAGTAGAGATTCACTCCTTGATGGTGCAGTACCAGGAGCAGAGTGTGGCCAGAAGCAGTCACAGGTATAAATTTCAATGTCCTGCCACTTCTGCCCTATTCCAGCAGCCAAGCCTCACTTCTAAAGGCCTCATATCCTTCAAATTAGCACCACAAATAGGGAACTAAGAGGTCAAAACATTAGCCAGTGAGAAACACTTCAGTTTCAAACTATGAAGTTTTAAGAAAAACTAGGATAACATAAAGAAATCTAAATTCATAGTAAGCTTCTATTAAAGCTTAGCTATATTGTTGTGAATGGATGAAGTTGGCATATGGGCTTAAAGTCAATCAAATAATCAAAACAGCATGACTTTTCAAACTTGCTAAGGGAAAGATAAACTTTGAATATCCTGAATTTTTATTTATGAAATGAGGCTTTATAAAGGAAGAGACATGGGTCTTTTTCATTTGTTTTCCTATCTGAGGTGCCCTATCAGATGGTATTTTAGACAGAAATCACTGAGTAAATTGTTTCTACTGATCTATACTGTAATTACAACAAATTGAGGAAAGAAAAGAATGCTTTGTGAGAATGAATCATATTAAAAACAATATGAAAGATCTGACTCAACTTACAAATCCTTATCTATTTTCAACTTACAGAATAGAAGGGAAACAAGAGCCAAAGAGGACCTACAAGTTTTCTCTCTGACAAGCTGAGCATGGCATAACGAGCACTGAAATAAAAATGGAATGAGCTGTGAGGGTGTGTTAGCTGCCAATCTTGTTGTTATGATGAAATACCTGACAGATGGAAATTAAGAAAGATTTACTTTTTGCTTACTTTTCAAAGTTAGTCTTTCTCATAGAGAAGTTATAGTAACAAGAGCTTGAGGCAGCTAGCTACAGTGTACTCATGTTCAAGAAGCAAAAAGGATGAGAGTTTACATCCTCCTTCTTTTTTTTAAGGCAGCCAAGGATCACAGCCACAGAATGGCCAGGAGAATATGGCCCACTGAATCAACTGAGCTGGGCTCATATGGGCTCACCTACATGTTGCTTGGGCTGTCTCCCTTCAAATAACCTAATCTAGACAACCTTAAACATGCTTGCCTAGAGACCTCACACTTTTGTGAGTCTAGAGTCTGTAGTCTGTAGAGTATGAACTGTCATAGTAGGCAAGAGTAGAGCTTGAGTTATATTGAGTGTGCTTCCTTTTAGGTGGTATAAAGGTCAAGGTATATTTGAAAATACTGATTTGATACTCTAGTAAGTAGAAGTTGTAGTCAAGAGTATATGGAATCATTGGCATATAGGGGAGTAATTGTAACATATATATATATATATATATATGTTACATATATATATGAGAGAGAGAGAGACAGAGACAGAGAGAGACAGAGAGAGAGAGACAGACAGAGTAAAGAGTATATAGGAGTTATGCATATGGGATCATTCAAATTATATGAATGTTAAGAATTAAGGTAAGGTGAAGCTCATTGTATATTAGTGCTTATTACCTGTGACTATATTTTTTAATTAAAATTATTTTCATATAATACATTTTGATCATGTTTTCCCCTTCCCCAACTCCTTTCAGATCTTCTTTACCTTTCTATGGACTCAACTTTATGTTCTTTCTCTCCTTCAACCTCCTCATTCTCCCTGTCTCACTTATATTTCAATAACAAAAACAAACTACAAAAACAAAAAAGCCAGGAAACCGAAAAAAAAAGTCATGAAATCAATTTCCAAACTTAGATAAATATTATGCATTTTTGAAGGCACATTACTTTGTTTTAAAAAGTGCAATGGATCGGTCATGAGAGAGACTTCCCCAAGCAGCAGATAGGTGCAGGGTGTGGAGTCCCACAACTAGACATTATGCAGAGATATAGAGTCTAAATTGGAGTTTTCTATCAAGTCCCTCACCAGGAAGATCAAAGAGCCTTGCAGAAGAGGGGGAGGAAAGATTGTAGAAGTCAGAAGGACTAGCGGACACCAGGAGAACATGGCCCATTGAATCAACTGTGAAGGGCTGATATGGGCTCACACACAGAAACTGAAGTGGCCAGCATGGGACCTGTATGGCTGTCAGCTTGGTCTATTTGTGGAATTCCTAACAGTGGGAACAGGTTTGTCTATGACTATTTTGCTTGCTCTCGGGACTGTTTTTATCTTATTGCATTGTCTTATTCAGTAGACATTTTTATGCAGGGCTTTTGTCTTACCTCATTGTATCTTGTTTTGTAGTATTTGGCTGTTGTCTCTTAGAGACCTGTTCTTTTCTGAAGGAAAATGGAGAGAGAGTGGATCTGGGAGAGGAGAGAGGTGGGGAGGGAGCTGGTAAAAGTTGAGGAAGAGGAAACTGTGATTAGGATGTACTGAGAGAATAATATTTTTAATTAAAAAAAGAGAAAAGAAGAAATGCAAGGAGTTAAATATCATTTGATTTATATTATTTTAAAATAAGCCTCCAAACTCAGACAAAAGGAGCTAGACTACTGATCTAACATCTGAAGGCTGTGTAGCTTAAAGCAGTGAAATTTTGTCACTTTCAAATTTTTCATCAGAAAAAAAATGAAAACATGTGCTGTTGCAGGATATTGCTGAGTTCATGCATGGAAAACTCAACAGTGTCATAGTTTTCTGAAGGGAGTTGACTTCTCCTTTTCAGTTATTGTTAGAAGCATGAACCCCAAGGAAGATGTTATCAGAGCTATCATTCACTATGGCCCCAGTTACTTGCCTTCTGAGCTCTGCATTGTATCATCAAATTGCATACTTGCAAAGCTTTAGTTCAAGCATGATCTAACTCTATATTTGGAATGAATAATCCATTTAACTTCTTTATCTTGACAAGGGCAGCATCAGGTATTTCTCACATAACTGAACTACCTGTAGGGGTTGTCTCAGAAAGGACTTCAGGGAGCATTTAGAGTTCCTTGTCTATCTGTTCTTCACTCTGATAAGAATGGGGAAGCAGTTGTCTTTTCTTGATTTAACTACTTGGTTATTGCTATAAAAAGTAAAATAATTCCTTTTGAAATTAACCTTAATACTGAGATGATCTTTCACATTTAGGTTACAGATACAACAGAAAAACAAAATCATGCAACACTCTAGCACGTATCTCCCAGGTAAGAAATGTGGAACTCATTTTCCTGTCATTCAAGTGTCATCCCAGTGTCAGGGCTGGATATTATCTCCATGAAGATATTTTTTTTGCAAGTTATTATTGAATACCTGACAATACATTTTCTTTGGGCACCTAGGATAGTCTCACAATACATAAAGGATAACTGTGTTTATCCATTTAGGGAACAGTATTTTAAACGCAGTGGCAGAGACTTAATCACAAATCTCAAAGCCACAGTATTTTTCACTGCTCTGCCCCACCATTCCTAAAGAGGTCATGAAAACTTCCCCCTACACAGCACTGGACTCCTTTTGATTCAGCTTCTATACTTCCTGGAAAACTGTTGGGTCCCATTCTAGTGTTCAAACTGACAGCAAATTCAAATCCTACATTTGTGTAACTTCAGTCTGCCAGAAATCCATTGAGCCACGATGTTAATGGGCCCTCTTTGAAGACTCATTGTACAGAAAACATGATTTTTTTAATTTTTCCACTACAAAATTTCCAAAACTATCATTCAATGATTGCTGAATTGCTGTGTGTTTATCCACTGCTTCCTAAGAGAATGTCCTGGCTTGTTTTGATTCAAATATTTCAAGGAACAGGCTAATCATTCCATTCATTCTCAAGAGAACAAAGCCCTATCTTTTCAATTGATATAGTTTCCTAGAAAATATTGTTGTACATTAGCCATGATAATGAGTTCTGAATTTCAAATAGTTATCATGTTTTTACTTATTGAGAAATCTTGATCTTTATCCTGGTTCTTCTTTCTTGTCTCTTGTTTTCCTGTACTGTACTTACAGTTCTAAAATCAAGCTATTTCCCTCTGTGTTGGCTTTTGTAATGGAAGAAATGAGGAGTATGAAAAATAAAAACAAAAAGATGTCAAAGATTTTTTAAAATTTATGTCCTTATCTTTGTGCCCGGAGTTTATTAATCTGTTGCCTGGTCCTGATGATACTTCTTGCCCCCCAAAGCAAAGCAGGACAAGATGATTCTTTCACCAGACCTGGACATCCCAAATCTCTGAGCAAACAACTGATTAGTTTTTTGGACACATGGCTTTCTAACCACAATATCCTGAAACAATCAAAATTGATATAAATATTTTCATACTAACAGAGTTCTACTACACAGCTGAAATATGAGATATATTTTATGTTAAATATATATAAAATAAGTTTTGTTATTCATGAGATGAAGTTGTGATAATTCAAAAAAGCCATCTCATCTTACCCCAAGGGTGGGAAAAAAAACATGGAATGCTTTAGCTTTTATTCCCATGAAGATTCTGTCATAGCTCATAAACTTTGGTACACTCATGGGAGAGCATTGAATGTGAACATTGTATGCTATTTCTTGTAGAGAGATCAAAACAAATGTTATCAACCATTGTAACAAACACAGTATATAAGCAGTTGGATAAACGTCCTTCTGCCAAAGTTACATTTAATCTATTAGAAGAAACAATCATAGTACATAGTACAATTTAATAAAAATTGACCAGCTGTGTAGTAACAGCACAATGTAAGAAATCTGGTGGAAAATCACATAAAATTTTATTAGACAAACCGAGTTATATAAAGAACACAAAAGTGTTCAAAAAACATATATATGTAAGTATATCTTATATATATACATGTATATGTAAGACATATGGGTATTTAGTTTAAAATGTTTAAACTAAACATTTAAAATGAATTAGGATTTTTATAAATATATATTTTTATAAATATATTTTTATAAATATATATTTTTATAAATATATTTTTATAAATATAAGAAAAATATTTTAAAATAGTGTCAACATAGTGATATATTTGGCTTATAATTTTACAAGAGAGCCTAACAGCAAATGCTTGTTCCTCAATCATGATTGAAGTTATTAGACTAATGAGACTTACCTTCTTAGATTTGTATCAATTCCACAAAAAAATTACAAGTAAAAGTCTTTATTAACTGAAACTGAGCACATATTTGGTCATGAATATGAGGTCTGAATTTTCCACAGCACTATCATAGGATATGCATCTTTTACTATAAAAGTCTATATTCCACAGAGTATAGAGTAAGCCAAATTCCATCCACTTCTCACCAAAAGGTTGGGGCTAACCCTACTGAATGAGAATAAGGTCACTAACACAATTTTTAGTGTAATTAAACAAGATTTATTTTATGTCAGACAGGGCTATTACCCTAAAGTGCTGTTTGAGAGTTCAGCCCCAACCATAAGAGAAGTGGAGTCTTTCTAGCCCTCAAACTACAAGACTAGGAGGTGTCCAAGAGTTTGGGAATTTCCAGAGGACTTTTGGTCACAGAGGAACTAAGCAGAACATCTCAAACTTATTTGGCAGAACAGTATATTATGGAAGTGGGTATAAATCAAAGCTCAGTCAGGGTGTGGAATGAGATGAATTACAAGAATGTGCAAGGTACAGTCCAGTCAAATTCTAAAACATAGAAACTTAAATTTTACAGAAAACAGAAACAAACTTAATTTGGCTTTATGACAAGATAGCATCTGATTGTAAGATAGAGCCAGGATCACCCATCAGTTAGGTTTCCAGTATGCTGACAAAATTCCAAAGTATCACCCTTCCTAAGTGCAGTTACCTGCCAACTTGCCATTTTACACAAGTCTCCAGACAACATTTCAGATTAAAAGATACTATTCCACCTCTAGCTTCCAGAATTCTATGTCCATCTTACTGTGCAAAATTTATTTAATGTGGAGGAATTATAATCCAGCAACATGGCTGCTCTGATCACATCCAAAGACCTTCCGGGTCCCAGTGATCCACCTGGAATGCAGATACTGCACACACGTTTAATCCCTCTGTCTGGCATACAGACATTCCCTCAGTACACATCCTTAATCCTAAACAATGAAAGTAAGGTTTGTTTATAGGAGGAATCAGCCATGCAATTGGGTAATGGCTAATTGCGGGGCAGACAAAGGGACAAACCAAAGACAAAGTAGAGTACAACCAACTCTCACAAGAACAGCACAGGAGAGGTGAAAAAACTGCTGGGACAGGGAGCAAAGCATGAGTAGTGTGAGTGGGAGTTTCACCCACACAGTCTTACAGACAGGTGGCAGGGAGTAGAGCCTGACATAGCCAGGCTCTTGAAGCACAGCTACAGCCTTCTCTCAGGTCTTAGGCTAGACATAATAAAATGAATCCTAGAAAAACAGCTTTCTAAGTATCCTTCAACAACTAGATTCCTAAAGAAGAATAATTTTAGGAGAACTCTCCTTCATTGTCTGACAGAAGGCAGATTCAGGACAAAGAACAGAGGGACCCTGAGATCAAAGGTTCCATTTTTCTCAGGAAAAGAGGGTCAGGTGGAGGCCCATGTGTTAGGTAAGACTGCCAATCTCATGAGAAAAGGGGTTGGTGACTAGGGGTGGTGGGGGTGGAAATGGGTATTACAGTAAGCTCTTTTTTTAATTAATTAATTAATTTTTATATCAATCATAGGTTAGGTACTTTGCATCCCAGGCATAGCCCCATACCTCATTCCATCCCACCCTCCCACTCCCTTCCTTATCTCCCTCCTCCCCGCCCACTCCAAGTCCACCAACAGGGGAGGACCTCCTCCCCTTCCATCCAACCCCAGCTCATCCTGTCTCCTCAGGGATGGCTGCAATGTCCTCCCCTGGGATCTAGCCAGTCTGTCACTCCCCGGCTTGTATGGGGGAGGGTCAAAGAGTCAGCCATCAAGTTTATGACTGAAACAGTCCCTGTTTCCCTCACTAGGGTCTTCAGTCCAACACCGAGGTATCATGGGCCCCATCTGAGCATGGGTTCCAGGCCATATCCACACATGATCCTTGATTGTAGAAACCGTCTCATACAAGACCCCTGTGCCCTGCTCAGTTTGGTCTTTGTGGAGCTCTTGTTCTCCTCAAGTCTCACCAACCTCCCCCAGATGTATCATTATTTCTCGCCCTCTGCCAAAGGCTTGATCGCCAGTCTTGATATCTGCTCTGATACATCACTACATTGTCCCCCCAGAGGTCCTCCTTGGTATGCTCCTGTCCTGTTGCTTGTTTTCTCCTCCACTCAATGTCCATCCCATTTGTTCATCCAAACAAGCATTGATCATAACAACCTGGGTTCTCCTTCCTGTATATCCT
>JAQQSO010006059.1:0-11579 GCA_028658305.1 Pachyuromys duprasi
TGTGTGTGTGTGTGTGTGTTAGTAGTGGGAGGGTGGAGCAGCATTTCAGGGAATAACTAGATATTCGGAATTCCTCTACAGTGGCTAATAATGTAGTACTGCAATTCAGCCATATAAGAAATGTCTCAATGACACATGTATCTACCTATTTTTCATCTATCTACCTTCTTGCCTAGCTATCATCTATTTTCCTTCCTATCAACCTACCTACTTAAATTGAGCAATCTATTTATCTATCTATCTGTGGTCTGTCTGTTGTCTAGCTCTAAAGCCGGGAAAAGAACAACGCAGACTCTCACACACTCTAACACCTAGTTACCCTTGGTTCCTTCCACCCAAGTCCCTGAAACTCGGAGTCTGCAGCCTGGCAGTCACCTACAAGTGGGAGGGGTGGAGAAGAAGACACTAAGAAACACAACAGAAGGTCCAAATGCCGTCCTGCCTGCCACTCCTCCATGTAAGCAACATCTCATGGACTCCTGCTTGAGAGGCGAATGCCGTGCTAGGTGCCGAGGGCATGTGTGACCACAGATTGCAACATGCCACCTAGCCTTTGCATTGGGTCAGTCACCACTCATAAGAACTGGCTACAGGGTTATAGATAGGCAAGCTCTGAGATGAGGATCAGTGCCAGCTGCTCCTTCCCAGCGGCTCATTTTTCCTTCTCTAAGAGGCAGGCTGGCTGGGCTGGGCTGGATAGATGGATCTGCATGAGAGTACATACTGGTCTTCCAGAGGGCCTGAAATCGGTTCCCAGCACCCACATCAGGCAGCTCATAACTGTAACTCCAGCTCCAGGGCATCACATACCTTCTTCTGGTCTCCCTGGAAATCCATGTCCATACAGAGAACATATAAATAAAACCTTCTTCTTTCTTTTTGGTTTGTTTTTGGTTTCTTTGTGTGTTTGTTTGAGACTGGATCTCACTATGTAGTACCAGCGGTCCTGGTCCTGGAACTCTCTATGTAGACCAGGCTACCCTCCAGGCACCATCAAAAGTCACAAGCTCACCTGACATTAGGGCACCGGAAGCTTTTCTAGTGTCTGTATTCTTGGCTCTGCAGCAACTATCCTGAAAACCAACACAGCTGCTTGGAGAGAAGGAACTGAGGTCAAAGAGATCCAGAGTGCAGCTAAGACCTCTGCAGGGGTTCCAAGCATCTGATACAAGGTGTGCTCTTGTTTGTACTTGTCCTGTCTAGGCTCAGCTTAAGCTCTGGGCGATAGGGGGTTACGAGCAGAATGCAAGCATGAATAAATGAACAGCTGAAGAACTGGAAGACAAGAAATGCTTTTAAAAGATATAAGTGAAGAGAAACTCTTGAAACAATAGAGCAAGTGAACTCAGCATTGGCCTGAGGTGGCTGCCAGGCTTGTGCTCTGGCACCTGGCCCCATTCTCCAGGGATCATTAAAGGCCATCTTAGGCTCCTTCCTCTCCTTCATCCCCATATCAAATTAGTTTCCAAGTTCTCTTGTTTCTCCTTCTTTTCCATCGCAGTGGCCGCATCCTGGCCTAGGTTCTTATCGCTTGGGGCCAGTCTGGACTCTGGCTGGCTGGTTGAGCACAAAGCCTGCCAGGCAGCGACAAGACCAGCTTACTGCAAAGCAGTGCTGACTCTAAGTTTGTGCCCTCCCCCTTTGCAGCTCAGGTCTTCCCCTTTATCAGCTGCCGTCATATATACCCCAGCCCCCTCCTGTGTCCTGTGCCAGCTCCTGGCTTGGTCAACCAGTCTGTGTGTGTTCAGGCTTCCTCTACCACCACCCCTTCCCCCAGCCCCTTCCTAGGGTTTCAATTAACTAGCTGCCCATAGATTGCAGCAAATTTACTGTCCCCGAAATAGAAATGGCCCATAACGAGGCTTAATGAGATCATCCCCCAAGGAATTTAATAAGGGACAATCCCTTTAGCTAGGCAGATGAGAGTTTAGCTGTGTGTACCAGGGAGTGTTGGGGGAGGAGAGGCAGAGGGCTCCTGGGATGAGTGGGTGGTCGGAGTGGGAGGGGGGATTAGGGAGGGGGGACTCACAGTCAGGAGGTGGGATGTAGGGAGACATGGCAGTTGCCTGGGTGGGGAAGCACAGACACACCGCCTTGTGGCTTCAGAAGCTTGCCAGGAGCCAACAGGAAACCTGACTCCAACCCTCGCTCTACTGCTCCGGAGGGCCCAGGTCAGTACAAGAGGACAAGTCCGAGAGCTTCCAAAGCTTAGAGATGAGGATCTCAAGCTGTGACCTTTTCCCTTTCCTAAATTTGATGGGGCCACTGTCTAGCACAATGGAACTTGCCTTCCGAGCAGGGAAAAGAGAATGTTTCTTTTTTCCTGCTCTTGAAAACTGACTCCCTCTGCAGCCAGGAGCCAAGCCAGCTGCAGTCAGTGGCCAGCCTATCAGACCAGTCAAGAGGCACCCAGCTGTCTGCATTTCCTCTGTCTGTGCATTAGCCACTTTAGCATCATGGTTCTTGGGCCAGAACAGTCCCCTCTGCCCGTCCCCACCCCCCAACACACAATCACACATATACACTGTAGCAATGGTTTTCAACCTTCCTAATGTTATAACCCTTCGATATAGTTCCCTTATGTTATGGTGACCACCAAATGTAAAATTATTTTCATTGCTACTCTATAACTGTAATGTTGCTACTGTCATGAATCATAATGTAAATGTGTGTGTTTTCCAGATGGCATTGGGCAATCTCCGTGAAAGGGTCATGACCCACTGGTTGAGAACCCAGCCACTGGGCAGTACAGGTTCTCTGCAAAAGCTGAAGCCCGAAAGACCTCCAGCCATGACGTAACCCAGCCATCTCCCTGATGGCTGGAACCTGGGGAGGTTAAAGGGCATCCCTGACTCCTAGCTCCCAGGCTGCATAGCAATTGCCCCATCTAGCAGATTAAGCCCAAAGTCCCTCAGCTAAGTTTCTGGAGTGGCAGAGCCATGCCAGTGCCAGTTGGCACTGCCTTTAGCTCTCAAAAGCTGAGATCGAGGTGTAGAGACAGGGCGGCAGCTTAGGAGTGATGGGTACTGAGCTAAGGAAAGACACCCCCCCACCCCGAGATTCCTTGGGCTGTTAGCACAATTCTTATGCCCTTGCTGGTGGTCGGCTGGAGGTGATCAGAGGTAAAGGCTGCCCACGAGTCCTCAGCCACCTCCCATCAGTCATCTTACAACTTAGCAGGAAGTGGCAGGTCCATATTAGCAAGATTGTTCATAGGGCCAGAACAAATAGGAGACAGAGACAGATCTAAAGCCAGCATGGTGGCAGCTTGTTTTCATTGCCAACTTGATTGGATTAGTAGGGTTTACCTTGGCTGTGTCTCTGAGGGCAATTCCAGAAAGGACTGGCTGGGAGGAGACCTGCCCTGAGCTTGGGCAGGCTGTACCATCCTCTGAATGGGATCCTACTGTGAATAAAGGTGATGGAAGGAGGAAGCTAGCAGAGCACCCACACTTCCTTTCTGCTTCCTGAACTGCCCAGATGTGAACAGCATCTTCATTCTCCAGGTGCCACAGCTAACATATCATACAGCTACCCTCCATCAAGGTGCCTTCCCTACCAAGGTGAAGTGTATCCTCGGACTTTGAGCCAACATGAGCTTTTCTTCCCTTAAGTTGCTTCTTGTCATTATTTGGTTACCACAGCAAGAAACTTAGCTAACATGCATGCCTCTCTAGTCCCCACATTTTGGACCAGGAGAGCCTGAACGACATGGGGAATCCTGTCTTAGAAACAAAAACAAAACAAAAAATTTTTGCTAGATACGAGGTATATCAGGAGAATAGGTTAGCATTTGTGTGATTATGGAGGCTGAGAAGTTCCAAGACAGATCCTAGGCTGCCTGTACTATGGTCCACATCCAAAGACCTCAGAACCAAATCTTAGCTTGAAGGTGAAGACGAGAGAACCCACGGGGACACAGCTTAAAGGCTAGAGATCCTGGAGTTCTGGACAGTTCATGGCAGGAGAGAGGGAGAGAGAATATAGATATGTCCTTTCCAATTCTCTAGGAATGTCTTAACAGTTACTCTGAGTTCTCTAGGTACTTAATCCAGCCCAGCTGATTTCTAAACTGACTCATCAAAAGAAAGGAGTCACCGAGCCTTAGGGCCACCTTGGGATCTATCCATCACACCTGTCATCCCATGGATGGACAATGGCCAAGGTAAGACAGAGAGCCTGATTTCATAATAGGAACAAGTTCCCAGGGCCAGCTCTATTTCAAAATTCAGACTGTTTCAGACTCTAGAAAGCAGGTACTTGAACTATCAACTCTAATGTGCCACTGAGCTCAGGGTCAGCACCAGTCATTGCAAGTGTCAGTAGCCAGATTGTCCAAGTCTGCTCCAGTGGGGTTTTTTTTTGTTTTTTTCTCTTGTGGTGTTGAGGATGGGGCCCAAGGCCTCTATGTGCTACATAAGTCCTCCCCCCATTGCTGAGCTTTGTCCGAAGTTCTCGAAACAAATAAATCCAGGACAGGCCAAGTTTTGTCTGATGAGTTATGAAACTCTTTGGGATTTGAAAGCCCTGGAAGCTCTGGGCATTCCAGTAAGGGGGTGTGAATATGTGGTAACTGATGCACAGCATGTTCTTGCCATAGGCCAGACACAGGCCAAGGAGCTGCCATCTCAGTTCCTGGACAGATACACTTCTGCTGTGTCAGCCATTTCTCTCCCTGTGTCTCCTCTCTTCCCCTCTCACTCCAGTAGGCTCTGTGCTCATGAGCATGGAAGCAAGAGGAAACTGCAGGGATCCCAACTCTCTATGTTATATTTTCATCATCACCATCATCATCATTGTCATCATTATAATTATCAGGGTCTCACTATGCTGCTCTGACTGACCTAGAATTTGCCATGGAGTCCAAGCTAGTCTTGAACTCACAGAGATCTGCTTGTCTATTCTCTGTTTATGTTTTTGTGGTCCATAGGATTGAACCTAGGCCCTAACACATGGTAGGCAAGGGCTCTGCTACTTACCTACCCCAGCCTTCTTATTTACTTTTAAAAAATGTTTGGACTAGCATACAATTTATATAATACATAATGGGTTTCATTTGACATTTTCATATGTGTATATAATGGAATTTAATTATATTCCCCCTCACTGCCCTCTCTTGTTCCTGTCCTGTTCTCCCGCTGTTGCCCTTTCTCTTCCATCTACTACTTCTTCTAATTTCATGTCTT
Source organism: Pachyuromys duprasi (assembly GCA_028658305.1). Taxonomy (NCBI): domain Eukaryota; kingdom Metazoa; phylum Chordata; class Mammalia; order Rodentia; family Muridae; genus Pachyuromys; species Pachyuromys duprasi. Next base: position 5,187 of record JAQQSO010006059.1, read on the forward strand.
TTTTTCCCCCTAGTTAGTCTAACTAGGTTTGCTTACAAGAGCACGGGCAACTTATTAGTGTCTACATCACTAAAGGAAAAGACTCCCCTAGCAACCACTGACCACCTATGAATCCATACAGAAAGGAGGCTTCTCATGAGCCCCACCCCACGTCAGAACGTTTGAAGATCCAGTCTTCTGCAGGTGACATGCAGGTCACCAGCTGCCGAGAGTGCAAGGCTGCCATCCTATGCCTGGAACTCAGTGCTCCTCAACACTCTGCCCATTCTGCCCCTTCTGTTCCTTCTGTCCTTTCTGCTCCTTAGCTGGCTCTTACATTCTTTCCACCATCTCTTCTATGGTTTTCCTAAGCTTAGAGAGGGTTTTTTTTTTACTTTCTGTTTTGAAACAGTTTGCCATTAAACCATCCAGGCTGGGCTTGAACTCCAGAGCCTCCTGCCTCAGCCTCCTAAGTATGATAGGGTTACAAAACTGAGCAGCCAGGCCTGGCTCTGCCTCTCTCTTACTCGTGTTTTCCCAAAACTGCTCAAGCCCTATACTCAGAGAATGCCAGGCTTTGGCAAAAACACTTTAGAAACAAAAATCAACCAAACAAAAAAAAAACTTTATAAAGAGAACAGACACTGGAAGTAGATGTCCTAGCCCAGGCTGGGTAGAAGGCTGGGCTTGTGAGCTATCAGGGCACTAAAGGCTGTGGGCCGGGTTTAAACAAACTGAAATTTGGTCACATGGCAAAATTTATCCCCTCCAGTGGAGGGAAAGGGCATCCTGGCTGGGGCCACGCTTGGATGTGCTGCCAGCTAGCCTTTTTGCTGTAGCTAGAGCCAGTCTGTTTTCCCGTAGCCATGGAATAGCCATTGCTTAAACAGTTGTTGCTCAAATGCTCCTGACTGACTCTCCAGTGTGAACTTGACAGGCAGCATGTCTGCTGATGTTCTAGGTACCAGCGCCCATGGGTCCCCGTGCAGCTAACAACCCCAGGAGAAGGGCAACAGGGGGGTGGGGCGGTGGATTGGGAAACTGTGACCTAATTTGTTTCGACTGGCATCAGGTTCCATTGTGTTATCCTCCATTAGGGACCAGAGCTTCATGGTAAACTGGCAAAATCCCAGGCCTCTAGTAGAACAATAGATTAGTTGCTGGACTTGTATCACTGCTAGATTATGCCTCTTCCCCACATATCTACCCAGAGCATTTTCTGGACTGAGTTTGCCTTTTTTTTTTCCCTCCTCCTCTTTGTTTAGAAGCATTTTAAAGTTATGACCGCCCTCTGGTGTCTGAAATTAGGTATGCCCATGCCTTTCAAGCAGGATCCCAGACAGGGAGTTTGAGTATCATGAGCCTGAAAACTACTGAGTTCCTTAAGTGGGTGGTAACAATCTTTTGTGTTTACTAGCATGGAAGTCAGACTTTAGTAGAGAATTCGTCAGGTCATTCAGGTGTACGTTTTCTGGGGTTACGGGATGTTTTTGGTTTGACCCAGTGTCTTGCAGAGTGCTGGCATGACATACAGTAACCAGAGACGTCGACTCAGTGACCTTCAAGGGCGTGACACACGCCACTCATTTCCACCTTGTTTTGCTGTCTCCCCACAGATTCTTTAGAAGGTATTTGAAAAAGATCTACATTTATTTTTTTAAGTGTCTAATTTAGAATAGATTAGTTTCTTTAATATAATGGAACCAGGCTTAAAGCAAAACTTTCTTGGCAGAGTATTTTCTGCTTACCTTGGGAGCATTAGGTTCTCACCTTTGGCAGTCGTATGTCCCAGAGACAGCTCCATGTTCTTGCTATATAATCCCCACAATCCATTCACTGGGTGTGAAGACTGTGCCCAGAGAAAAGTGCTAGTGAAGATCTGGAGAGATGGCTCAGCTGCTAAGAGTCCCCGCTGCAGCAGATGCAGAGCTCTTGGTTCCTGGCCCCATGTTGGCCAGCTCACAACTGTGCTCCTTTGTGGGTTCTTCTTTCTTCCACCTTCTCCATCCCTTTTTCTTCAACTCTTTCAACTCCCTAACACTAGGTAGATTTTAAAAAGAAGAGAAGAAGAAGAAGAAGAAGAAGAAGAAGAAGAAGAAGAAGAAGAAGAAGAAGAAGAAGAAGGATAGAGAGGAAAGTGATCCCTAAATAAAGTCAGTGGAGGAAAGGGGGCAATGTTATCATTAGACTTCTTCCTGCTGATTAGGGCTGTCAAGTTTCTTGGGGCAAGTTTAATCTTAGTTGTTAGGATATCTAATTTTTTGTTGTTGTTTCTTCTTTGTGCATGACTACTTAGCAAACCAGGACCAACAACAACTGACAACCCAGCAAGAACCCACCATCAACCCACCAAGAACCCGCCAACAACCCACCATGCCCCTTGGGACCCTAGCATTTATATACCCTCTGAAAAGTCCCCAGAATCCCAAACATCACAAAATCAGGAAACTATCTGCGGCTGGCAAAGTCATGACCCTGCTAGAGCATGAGGTAAATCATAGTCAGCTGCTATGAAGCAGCCGCATATCTCCACACCTGGGATTAAAACAAAAACATGTTCTTCCATTGTGTGTGTGTGTCTGTGTGTGTGTGTGTGTTTTAAGAAACCAAAACTCCAAAATTGTCACTACACACAACCATCTTTAACTCCAGCCCCAGGTGATCTGAAGCCTCTAGCCTTTGAGGGAACCTGTGTGCACATGCATACACACACACACACATACACACACACACACACTCATATACACAACTCAAAATAATAAAAAAAATAAATCTAAGCTAGGCATATTGGTGCACATCTTTAATCCTGGTACTTGGGAGGCAGAAGGAAGCAGATCTCTGTGAATTCTAAGCCAGCCTGGTCTACATAGTGAGTTCTAGGACAGCTGGAGCTACATAGATTCTCAAAAAAAAAAAAAAAAAAATCTAAAAAAGAAAAAACTGGTATACTAGCAACATCTACAAAATGTTTATTTTTTACACTCATTTATTTATTATTTTTTAGTTTTCAAGACAGTGTTTCTCTGTGTACCCCTGGCTGTCATTTTGACCAGGCTGGCCTCAAACTCACAGAGATCCACCTGCCTCTGCCTCCCAGGTGCTGGGATTAAAGGCGTGCGCCACTGCTGCCCAGCTGTGCTGTTGGTTTTTTTTTTTCTTTGCGGTATGGGGTGCTATTTTAAGACAAAGTCTCTCACTCTAAGCCAAGATGACCTGGAACTCAAGGTGACTCTCTCGCTGGGGTGTTCTGAGTGCTAAGATCACAAGCAAGTACCATTATACCTGACTGTTCTAAAAAAAAAAGTTAAGTAACAATGCCGAGGATTTATGAGGATGTGGGGCTGAACCAAGTAGAAATTACTATAGTCATCTTGGAAAACATATAGAAACTTCTGTGTTAACGTACCAACAATTTTATTCCTAAATGTATACATATGTATACAAAATTATAGAAACGATAATGTATGGTCATTATTCACATCTGTGGGCTCTGCATGTGCAGATTCTACCGACCACGGAAAACATCTGTACTCATCTCTACAGGCTTTCCCCTTCTCATTTTCTAAACAGTACAGTGTAACCACTATTTTCACTGTATTGGATATTATAAACAAATAATCTAAAAGATATAAAAGCCAGGCATGGTGGTGTATGTCTTTAATCTCAGCACTTGGGAGACAGAGGCAAGTGGATCTCTGTGAGTTCTGGACCAGCCAAGGTTACACAGTAAGACTGCCTCAAAAAAAATAAGTAAATATAAATAAACGAATGAATGAATGAATGAATGAATAAGTAAATAAATGTTATTTAAAATACGTGAGAGGTGTACAGTTAATGAGAAATATAGACCCTATATTTCAAATGCAATTACCTTTGGAGAAGTGACAATATATGTTACTAGCTCATGCTGAGTAATCAATAGTTCTCTATACTTTTCAGTTATATGTGTGTTGTTTGTTTTGCTTTCTTTTGTTTTTGTTGAATGAGGGTCTCCTGTAGCCCTGGCTGGTCTTGAATTTAATATGTATGTAATTGAAGATGACTTTGAACTCCTGATCATCCTGCTTCCACTTCCCTAGTGCTGGGATTACAGAACTGTGCCCAGATGAATTTTTATATACTTAAATTTATACTCCAACCAAAGTACATTCATGGATATAACCTAGAACCCCTGCTCAAATGTAGCCCATGGAGCTCAGTATCCAAGTGAATTCCCTAGTAAGGGGAACAGAGACTGTTTCTGACATGAACTCAGTGGCTGGCTCTTTGACCACCCACCCTGAGGGAGGAGCAGCCTTGCCAGGCCACAGAGGAGGACATTGCAGCCAGTCCTGATGAGACCTGATAAGCTAGGGTCGGATGGAAGGGGAGGTGGACCTCCCCTGTCAGTGGACTTGGAGAGGGGCTTGGGAAGAGATGAGGGAGGGAGAGTGGGATTGGGAGGGAATGAGGAAGGGGGCTACAGCTGGGATACAAAGCGAATAAAATGTAATTAATGTAAAAAATAAAAATTTAATTAAAAATAATTTTAAAAAATAAAAATAAATTTATGTGTATGGTGGTTTTCTAAAAATCTTTTTATGTATAGGTATATCTTACTTGCATATATGTGTGTGTACAACATTCATGTATTGCCCAAGAGGCCAGAAGAGATAGGTCACTGGGACTGGAGTTACAGACAGCTCTTAGTTGTCATGTGAGTACTGGAAACTGAACATGGGTCTTCTGTGTGTATAATAAAAATGTAATACCAGTAAGCCAAGTCTGCTGATATACAAGACATTTGCACCATGTAAAAGGCATGTTTTACATAGCTTGCAAAACTAAGATTTAGCCTAGGCAGTCTCATAATCTCTGAATTTATAAGCTGCCTCCCTCTCTGAGGGAACATTCTTGTTTATCTTTATAACCTCACCATATAAGATAGTATGCTTAGTGGGTATTAAGACATGAGCCCGGCTGCGGAATCCAAGATGGCTGCCACGAGAGGACACTGTGTCTGAGGACTAGGTCAACAGAAACAACGCAGCGACTAGGAGACTGAACTCTGGGGCCTAAAATGCCAGCATTTGTGATTGCCAGGTGAGCGGTACTCCTACGGTGAGAAAATCATGTGGGAAAACCCTAGGGACACCCAGATATTCCCTGGAAAAATCTCCGGGTGACCGGTGGCACACAGCTCTGATCGGAGCAAGTAGCTGTGCAGGGAGCCAGCAGCCGCCATATTAAACTGGACCACATAGTCTCTGGGGCAGACTGAGGACGACCCGGGCACCGTTTTGTCTGACCTGCACACTGCGGACACATGCTGCTCGAATCCACCAGCAAAAACCTCAGTCAGTGTGTGAGTCCGCGGGCCAGTCTGGGAAGGTTCGGGGATCTGCTTCACCCAGCGGGTGTACAGCAGGCACACTCCGATCGCCGCTGGAACCACCTCAGACTGAGAGGGAAGGGGGACCGTTTTGACCAGACTGCACACTACAGGCGCACTCTGCTCAGGGCCACCAGCAAAAACCTCAGTCCCTGTGTGAGTCCAGGGGCCAGTCTGGAAAGGACGCGGGTTCTGCTTCAACCAGCGGGTGTACGGCAGGCACACTCCGATCGCCGCTGGAACCACCCCAGACTGAGAGGGACGGGGGGAACCGTTTTGACCAGACTGCACACTGTGGTCGCACACTGCTCGGGGTGCCAGCAACCACCTTGGTCTGTGTGTGTGTCCACGGGCCAGAGAAGGCCTCGGGCACCACTTCAAACAGGCCTACATACAGCGGGTGCACACCCCTCGGCAACGCCTGCAACCAAACCAGACCCAGTGTGTGCCCCAATATCATCTCAGACCGTGGTTCACAGCCCTGGCCCAGAAGGGGGCGCCAAGTCTCCAGTCCAGGGGGGAGCCCTTAGCAGCAAGCCCAGGGAAGAGCGCAAAGCCCCCAGCTGACATGGCAAAAGACTGAGGAGCTAAACCTCCAGACCAGAAGGGTGACCAGCCTGTAGTGCTCACAGCTTCTAGCACAGAGCACGAAGCCGGGCACACAGAGCCCACAACAGAGTTCAACTGTGACAACAACACACACTAACAAAACACTGGAAATCCCTGATCTTCTTGAAGAATACTCCTGACACAAGAGATTGACAGTTCCAGACTGAAGCTCAGCTTTAAAGCACAAACAGCTCCTTGATTATATATAAACAAATGCCCAGAAATCTGCGAAAGAACTCACCCAACAAAAATCAGGACACCATGGCCCCACCAGAAACACCCATAAGCAGTAGAGATTTTAATTCAGCGGAGACACAGGAAAATTATATTAAAGCTTTGATTATGCAGATATTGGAGGAACAAAAAGAGAGACAAAAAGAGGAAATGAACAAGGCCCTCAACGAAATGGAGAAGAATTTAACTGTCCACATAGA
>JAQQSO010006060.1:0-11578 GCA_028658305.1 Pachyuromys duprasi
TGGTAGAATTCTGCGCTAAAACCATCTGGCCCAGTGCTTTTTTTTTTTTTTTTTTTTGTAGGGAGGCTGTTGTTGACTTCTTCTATTTCCTTTGGGGATATAGGTCTATTCAATCTTCCTATCTGATCTTGGCTTCATTTAGGTAGGTGGAATCTCTCAAGAAAATTGTCCATTTCATTGAGATTTTCAATTTTTTTGGCATATAGGCTTTTGTAGTAAGACCTAATGATTGTTTGGACTTCTTCAGTGTCTGTAGTTATATCCCCCTTTTCATTTCTGATTTTCCTGATTTGGACAGTTTCTCTCTGTGTTTTTGTTAATTTGGCTAGGGGCTTGTCTATTCTTGTTGATTTTCTCAAAGCACCAGTTCTTGGTTTCATTGATTCTTTGAATGGTTCTATGAATTTCTAATTGATTGATTTCAGCCCTGATTTTGATTATTTCCAGCCGTCTGCTCCTCTTAGGTGTATCTGCTTCTTTTTTCTCTAGAGCTTTCAGTTGGGCCATTAAGTTGCTTGTATGAGATGTTTCAAATTTCTTCTTGAAGGCACTTAGTGCTATGAACTTTCCTCTTAGCATTGCCTTCATTGTGTCCCATAAGTGTAGTATGTTGTGCTTTCATTTTCATTGAATTCTAGGATGTATTTAATTTCTTTCTTAATTTCTTCCCTAACCAAGCTGTCCTTGAGTAGAAACTTGTTCAGTTTCCATCTATGTGCGGGCCTTTTGCTATTTCTGTTGTTGTTGAGGTCCAGCTTTAGACAATGATGGTCAGATAGGATACAAGGGATTATTTCAATCTTCCTGTATCTGCTGAGGCTTGCTTTGTGACCAACTATATGGTCTATTTTGGAGAAGGTTCCATGAGGTGCTGAAAACAAGGTATACTCTTTTGATTTAGGGTGAAAAGTTCTGTAGACATCTATTAGGTCCATTTGATTTAGGGTGTCTGTGAGTGCCCTTGTTTCTCTGTTTTTCTTCTGACCGCATGATCTGTCTCTTGGTGCGAGAGGGGTGATGAAGTCTCCCACTCTTCGGTTGTTGTGATCAATGTGTGATTTCAGTTTTAATATTGTTTGATTTTCATATGTAGGTGGTATTGTATTTTGTGCATAAATGTACAGAATTGTGATGTCCTCCTGTTGGAATTTTCCTTTGATGAGAAGGAAGTGCCCCTCCTCATCTTTCCTAATTAACTTTGGTTGAAAGTTTATTTCATTAGATACTAGGATTGCTTCTCCAGCTTTTTTTCTGGGTCCATTTGCTTGGAAATAGTTTTTCAGCCCATTATTCTGAGGTAGTGGTTATCTTTGTTGCATAGGTGTGTTTCTTGGATGCAGCAGAATGTTGCATCCTGTTTATGCAACCATTCTGTTAGTCTATGTCTTTTTATTGGAGAGTTGAGTTCATTGATGTTGATAGATAATAGTGACCAATGACTGTTAGTTCCTTTTATTGTAGAGTTAGTGGTCTTACTAAGATTCATTGCTTTTTTGTTGTTGTTGTCCTTGGGAAATTATCTTTATCCTATATTTTCTTTGGTGTAGTTGTTTCCGTTGGACTGAAGTTTTCCTTCTAGTACCTTCTGCAGGGCTGGGTTGCTGTGTAGGTATTGCATGAATTTTGTGTTGTCATGGAAAATTTTGTTTTCTCCATCTATGATGATTGAAAGCTTTGCTGGGTATAGTAGTCTTGGTTGGCATCTGTGTTCCCTTAAGGACTGCATGACTTCTGCCCAGGCCCTTCTGGCTTTCATAGTTTCTGATGAGAAGTCTGGTGTGAATCTGATAGGTCTACCTTCATATGTTACTTGACCCTTTTCCCTTTCTGCCTTTAATATTTTTTCTTTTCTTTGTAGGTTTAGTGTTTTGACTATGATGTGACGAGAGGTATTTCTTTTCTGATCTGGTCTATTTGGTGTTCTGTAGGCTTCTTGTATGTTTATGGACGTTTCTTTCTTTAAGTTAGGAAAATTTTCTTCTATGATTTTCCTAAAAATATTTTCCGTTCCTTGGATACTGGTGTCTTTTTCATCTATTCCAATTATTCTTAGGTTTCATTTTTCCATGGCATCCTTGATTTCTTAGATGTTTTTTGTTTGGGACATTTCCGATTTTATTTTTTCCTTGTTTGAGGAATTCATTTCAGCCAGCATATCTTCAGCTCCCAAGATTCTGTCTTCCATCTCTTGCATTCTGTTGGTGATGCTTACCTTTGTGGTTCTTGATCTTTTCTCTAAGTTCTCCAATTCCAGATTCTTCTCCGTTTGCATCTTCTTTATAGATTCTAATTCTGTTTTCATGCTTTGTATCGTTTCCTTCATCTGATTGACTGTGTCTCCTATTTTGGTTGTTTCCTCTCTATCTTTAATTGTTCCTGTATGTGGGCAGTTAAATCCTTCTTAATTTCTTTGAAGTCCTTGTTCATTTCCTCTTTGTGCCTCTTTTTGTTCCTCTAATATCTGTTCCTCTAATCATAGCTTTAATATAATTTTCCTGTGTCTCCGCTGAATTAAAATCTCCACTGCTTTTGGGTGTTTCTGGTGTGGTCATGGTGTCCTGATTATTGTTGGGTGAGTTCTTATGCCGATTTCTGGGCATTTGTTTATATATAATCAAGGAGCTGTTTGTGCTTTAAGGTTGAACTTCAGACTGGAACTGTCAATCTCTTGTGTCAGGAGTATTCTTCAAGAAGATCAGGGAGTTCTAGTGGTTTGATAGTATATGTTGTGTCTCAGTTGAACTCTGATGTGGGCTCTGTGTGCCCGGCTTTGTGCTCTGTGCTAGAAGCTGTGAGCACCACAGGCTGGTCATTCCTCTGGTCTGGATGCTTTGATCCTCACTCTGTGCCAAAGGCTGAGTGTCCCCGTTTGGTTTGATATGTCTGCTGGGGGCGCTGCTCTGGTCAGGAGGCTCCGTGCTCTGACCTGGGCTTGCTGCTTGGTGCCTCCTTCTGGGTCAGGGGCTGTGCCCCATGGTCTGAAATGGTATTTGGGGGCACCTCAGTCTGGACCTGATACTATGAGTCCCAATCCGCGGTGGTGTCTGGGTGCACCTAGGGGTGTGTGTCTGACTGGTGCAGCCCGCGGTATCTGGGTGAAACTCAGTCTGTCCTGGGTACTGTGTGACCTAGACCGAAATGGTGGCTTAGGCACCCAGTGCAACTCTGTGCAGCATTCACCCGCCAGAGTTTTTCCTGGGAATAGCTGGGTGTCCCTTGGGCTTTTCCACTTGATTTCCCCACCATAGGAATTCCGCTCACCTGGCAGTCACAAAGGCTGGTGTTTTAGGTCCGAGATAGCAGTCTCCCGGTTGCTGTGCCTACACTACTGTCCTGCTCCTCAGACACAGTGTCCTCCTGGGGCAGCCATTTTGGATCCTCTCCCTGATATATTTATTTTTAATTTCTTTGTAATTTTTATTTTTTCATCAACACATTCATTACATATACCCCTCCCAAACCTCCCCGCAGGACCACACACCCTCCCTTTTACCCCATCTCCTTTCCCAAGTTCACTGATAAGGGTAGTTCTCCACTATTGCCATCTTCCAATAGTTTGCACAGAGTCCTGCAGAGACTTGTGCACCAAAGAAGACAATGCGTAGGGAGGACCTAGACCCTCTGCTCAGATGTGGTTGATTGGCATCTCAGTCTCCATGTGGATCTCCTAGTGAGGGAAGCAGGGACTGCCTCTAATATGAACTCAGTTGACTGCTCTTTGATAACTCACCCCTACTGATGAGACTTTGCCAGCCCATGGAGGAAGTGGATCCAGGCAGTCCTAATGAGACTAATTTTTTAAATTACTCTTAGCATACAAAATGGTAGATTTTATTATGACATTTTCATACATACATACCATTGTACTTTGCTCATATTTATCTTGGCCTTTTTCCTCTGCATACAGTTCCCTCTCCTTTCATGTTGAATATATATATATGTGTATGTGTGTGTGTGTGTATTTATGTATGTTATATACATATATAATGTTATATTTAGATATTCATATCAGAGCAATCATATATTTCTTAGATCGTATTTCCTTCTTTTAAACCCCACCTGACATAGTCTCATTTCTACTTTCATATCCTGTCAATTCTTATTTTTATTACTACATATGCAAGTTTTTTCATTGAATTATTCTAATTCTCTTAAAAGCTTTTAATAGTTAGGCTAACTGACTCCAGTGTATTGATTTAACTTATCCAAACACTTCTAAACATCTTAGAAGCATAGTTACATTTAATTTTATCCAAATAAATAACTTAGGAACAGAAAAAATTTAAAAAGACAGAAAGTTAAAAAAGCTAACAAGCAAATTTAATTTCAGCAGTCCCTTCTTTCCCTTCTTCTTAAAGCATGCTATTAAAAATGCTAAAGAAGGGCTCACCATTAAAGGCTCATTTCATAACCAAAAAATGCTAAAAATAAAATGAAACTAGCTAAAATATGGTACTTGACATCAATTGCACACTATAACATGAGATTAAGTGGAAGCATAGCTTTTATTTTGTCTGTAGTTGCCAGCCTTAAATTTGTGAAATCCTGTGAGGCATATATCTAAATTGTCTAACAATATTGACTCCTTGTTTGCTTTAGTACAATCCATTATATTTACAAAGTAAAAAGAAAAGACAGGTGATAAAATTTGATAGACAATTTTGTAAAATATATACAATATATATATATATATATACATATAAAAACTCAAAAAATTCAGCTTAGTGTGCAGTTTTGTAGGCAGTAATCTAAGGTTAAAAAAGACACTGAGAGGAACCTCATTCATGTCTTCCTAGGGAGATAAGAGGGAATTTGTTTTTAAAATTGGCATTCTTTTGACCAAATACTACATTTTGTCAATCATTGTGTTAAAAAACGAGGTTTTATTTCTGTGTCTTCTCTTTGATTCCATTGATCCACCAGTCTGTTTCTGTACCACATTATAGCTCTTGGAATATGATCTAATAAGTATGACTATATCCATTCTATACATGATAAAACTGAGGCTGAGAGGGGTAGAATAGAAGAGCCCATTTTACATACAGCAATAACTGGTAATATCATAATTTCATTGTAAGGAGCAGTAGATCTATACATTATTTCCTTTCCTCTGAAAAAAAGTGCTTTAATGAAAGAAAAAATAAAGACGGTGTATTGGCTAGTATGTCAACTTGATGCAACAAATGATCTGGTAGTAGAGTATTTTCTGATTTAGTGATTGATTGTGGAGGGCCCAGCCCATTGTAGGTGGTACCATCCCTGGGGCAGGTGGTTCTGGATCATGTAAGATAGGGGGCTGAATGATAAATATGGGTCTATTTGCATTTTTCTACATTCAGTGAAGCCAGCACAATTTTTTTGAAGATGTTATCTTTTTCCATTGCTTGGTTTTGGCATCTTTGTCAAAAATAAAGTAACCATAGGGCTTATTTTTTATTCATTTTCATTGATCCAAAAGTCTGTTTCTATGCCAGTCCCATGCAGTTTTATTTACTGTTGCTCTAAAGTATATCATGATATCAAGAACGAAGAGACTTACAGAATATCTTTTATTGTACAAGATTGCTTTAGGTATTCTGGGTTTTTTGTTTTTCCATATGAAATTGAGAATTATTCTTTCAAGGGCTGTAAAGAATTGTATTGGTATTTTGATGGGACTTGCATTAAATCTGTAGGTGGTTTGATAGAAATGCCATTTCACTATGTTAATCCTAGTGATCCAAGAGCATGGGAGATCTTTCCATCTTCTGATATCTTCAAAGACCTCAGCATAAAACCAGACACAATCAGTCTGTTAGTAGAAAAAGTGGGAAAGATACTTGATCTCATTGGCACAGAAGACAATTTCCTGAACAGAAAATCAACAGCACAGGGTCTAATATCAACAATAAATAAATGGAAGCTCATGAAACTGAAAAGCTTCTGTAAAGCAAAGGACATTGTCAACAGAACAAAACAACAGCCTACAGACTGGGAAAGGATCTTATTCAACCCAATATTTGACAGAGGGCTAATATCCATAATATACAAAAATCTCAAGAAGGTAAACACTAACAAACCAAGTAATCCAATTAAAATTGGGGTACAGAGCTAAGCAGAGAATTCTCAACAGAGGAATATGGTATGTCATAGAAACACTTAAAAGAAATGCTCAAAACCTTAGCCATTCAGGAAATACAAATGCAAATGACACTGAGATTCCATCTCATACCCATTAGAATGACTAAGTTCAAAAACTCAAGGGATGCTGCATGCTCGAATAGTTGTGGAGAAGGGGAACCCTCCTCCACTGCTGGTGGAAATGTAAACTTGTACAACCTATTTTGAAATAAATCTGGCTACTTCTCAGAAAATTAAGAAGAGTGCTACGTCAACATTCAGCTATACAACTCTTAGGCATATTTCTGAAAGATATATACTACAGGATGATTGCTAAATTATACTGCTCAACAACTGAAAATAAGAAAATCATGAAATTTCCAGGGAAATGAATAGAACTAGAAGAGATCATCCTGGGTGAGATAACCAGGAGCAGAAAGATACATATGGTATAACCTCTCTAATAAGTGCATATTAGCCATATAATGCAAGATAAACATACTAAAATCTATGGTCCTAAAGGAGGTAAACAACAATGATGTACCTAGGAAAGATGCTGAAACCTCATTCAGAAGGGCAAAGAGGATAGACTTTGGAAGTAGGAGAAGACAGGGAATAGATCTTCAACAGAGAGCCTTTGAAAGATTCTATCCATCATGGCATCAAAAGAGATGCTGAGATTCATAGTCAAATTTTGGGCAGAGTGCAGGGATCCTTATGGAAGAATGCAGACATAGAAATACCTGGATGGGACAGGTGCTCCACAAGGAGACCAACAGAACCAAAAAATCTGGGACCAGAGGTCTTTTCTGAGAGTGATACTCCAATCAAAGACCATGCATAGAGATAACCTAGAACCCCTGCACAGATGTAACTCCTGTCAGCTCAGTATCCAAGTAGGTTCCCTAGTAAGGGGAACAGGGACTGTCTCTGACGTGAACACAGTGGCTGGCTCTTTGATCACCTTCCCTTGAGTGGGGAGCATCCTTAACAGGCCACAGAGGATGACAATGCAGCCAGGCCGGATGAGAACTGACAGGATTGGGTCAGATGGAAGGGGAGGAATACCTCCCCTATCAGTGGACTTGGAAAGGGGCATGGGAGGAGATGAGGGATTGAGGGTGTGATTGGGAGGGGATGAGGGAAGGATCTACAGCTGGGGAACAAAGTGAATAAACTGTAATTAATTTTAAAAAGAAAAATTTAAAAATATTATGAATATAATAAAGAGTTTATATGTAATGTTATATTACAAAGTTGAAGATAAAGGTCTGAGAAGCAAAGGGTAGCACATATAATTTAAGGCATTTATTAATTGCACCTAAATTTTTTGTATACTGTGCCCACAGTGCTGTGTTTGGCACATTATACAGAGTTATTGGATTATGCTCCAGAATCTAATATTAGAGTATTTGGTTTTGGAATAACTAAAAATATTGTGATGGATGCTGGGGTTTTATTCTGAGTTAAACTTTACTGCAAGCATATGAATCTAATTTGATGCAGAGTGAAATGGTGGGAAGGTGATATATATACTATGAGAACAAGTGTTTTCATCTTGAGGATTATTTGCTATGGTGAGGGAAGTGAAACTACAAGAGGTAGAAGAAAATAAGCTGAGAATTTCTTGAAGTCATCCAGGAACATTTCGTCTTTTTCTGGAAATAAAATGTCATAAAAAGAGAAATGGCTCTCCTATCTAAGGGACATAAGCATACACAGTTGCATTTCCCCTGAGAATAGAAGACAGGCAGGAGTCGCATTGCCTCTTGATGTTAATGTTTGACACTTTGGTGTGACAAAGTAAAGCACACGTAGTATATTATTTTTTTTAAAGTACAATTTTATGAACCTCCTTAAAGAGACCTAAATGTTTGACTAATATCTGTGTACTACATAAGAACCCATAGTTCTGTTCTTTATGGCACATTACTCAATCACTATAATTTATAGGATAAGAGCACCTGTGTGCTCTAAGAAACTGCTGTGCTTACAGAAGTAGGTATTTCACATACAAATCCTTAAGTATGGTTGATTTGAGACATATTCTCAAAATTGGTTTGAATTAAAGCTTGTAAGTTTCCGTAGGAAAATTTAAAATTAGTAAAACTTGATATTTAAATTCAGAGAAATACAAGTAGTATGATAAATTCCTCCCTATATGTTTCCTACCTAAATGGGTTTTCGTATATGCTTAGATCATTTCCAATGGAAAGTAGAGACTCTTTTTACACTTTTGCATTGCAACCATCTGTATATATACACACACACTTCTTATCAATATCCTTACATAGAACGATCTTTCTATTAATTGTATGATTTTTCTAAAGACAACTTTCAGAGGAAAAAAAAAAGCTTACATCAAGAAATGTCTTAAAATTGTATTGAAAATGGTCAATAACAATAATAAAGCTTGAACGAATTAAGTCTGCCAAAAAAAAAAAAACTGGCTTCTTGTTTTCTAGACATGAAAATGACCCTCAGATCACACACACACACACACACAGACGCACACATACAAATAATAAAATAAAAACTATTCCGTTCTGAAAAAAGGAATGTGACTATTCCTATTATTTTTAGGTTTCTCCTTTTCATGGTGCCCTTGATTTCTTGGAGATTTTATGTCAGGAACTTTTCCAGTTTTATGTTTTCTCTGAGAGATGTATTGATTCTGCAGTGCCTCAGGTTCTTTCTTCCATATCGAGCATTCTGCATACTTTTGTGGTTCCTGAATTCTTCTCTAATTTCTTTAACTACAAAGTTTTCTGTTTGTGTTTTCTTTATTGATGCTAATTCCGTCTTTATGTCTTGTACCACATCCTTCATTTGTTTGAATATGAATTCCTGTCTGTCCATGATGACCTCAAAATGTTTTTGTTTCTTCTTTATATGCTTCTAATAACTGCATAATCATAATTTTAAGATAACTGTCCTATGTTTTAGCTGCAATAGAATATCCATTGATTCTTGGAGATTCTGGGGAAGCCATGATGTCCTGGTTTTTGTTGATTGTATCCTTACACCAGCCTCTAGCCATCTTGTTTTCTAGTCTTGACTTTCTTTCTTGTAGCCTGTATTGTGGACTGGGTCCACATGTCTCTGGAGTCTGGCATAGTCTCTGATGGATTCAGTGTCTCTGCTGGCTCACTGTGACCCAGGTATGCCAAGTACCTCTGAGCCTAGAGCTTCTCCAGTACATCATAAGCTTCATTGAGATGGTGGACAATGGGAATTCAGTCCCACACATCACTCAACTCCCCTGGATTCACTAGCTTTGCTGGGCTTGTTGTTTCTGACCCAAATTGATCAGTCAGCTGAGGAGCAGGCACAAAGTTCTCACAGTCTATAGTTTTTCTAGTCCTCTACAGGCTTCCTCAAGATGGTAGACAATGAAACTTGAGTCCATTGTCTAGCTCAGCTCTGCTTTGCTCACTCTCTGTGCTGCACTCACTATTTCTGATGCAGGTGATTCAGGCAGCTGGGGAGCAAGAAGAATGGAGCCATGCCTCTGCAGTACCAGGAGGAGGTACACTCTCCACAGGCTGGTAAGGGTGAGCACCATTAGCCACTGTGACTGGGAAGATATCCACAAGAGGGTGACAGTGGGCTCCTGGGATAGTAACACTGGTAACCAGAACGTATCCACATGAGTGGGAGGTTGGGTGCCTAGGTTTGCAGCCTCACCCTCAGTACTGGAGAGTATCTACTCCAAGAGCAGTGAGAATGAGTGACCTAGGTCTGAGCCACCAGCTACCAGTCTTATAAAGATATCTGAAAATGGTGGGCTTGGGCAGCTGGCCTAAGGCTGTGGTGTCATAGCTGGGAGCCAGTCCCAACAAAGTATCCTGACACAGCATGTTGTGCCCATTTCATGAGACCCCCAAAAGACCAGGAATAGACTCTTCTGTAAATACATAAGTTTTGTTTTTTGTTTGTTGGTTTTGTTTTGTTTTGTATATGTGTTCAAACACGGGAGGCAAACTTCCTGGGGAAAAAAGAGAGGAATGCGGCCCTGAGGCCCTGAGGTCCAGAGAAAAAAGGTTTTTAAAAGGCAAAACTTCAAGCAGGGACTTACATGATTTGGCATTACATGATTGGGTAAGGTAAATTGACTTTCGAAATGATTGGTACATTTTAGGCTCCAAGACCACAAATAGTTCTGGCCTGGCCATATGGGCCAGTTTCCTAGCAACTGTACAACTAGTGGGTAGGGAAAAAATGCAGTAAGGTTAGCTCTTCCCCTCAGGGCATTGAGGCTAGTTCTTCCCAGGTGGCTGGACATATCTCCACCTAGCTGGACATGTCTCCAACTAGTTCAGGCTAGTACTTTAAACTCTAAAATAAAAGCCACCGATTTTTAATTCTTTGGTCTCTCAGGTGGGCTCACCAAGTGATTCTTAAAAAACCTACAATGGAACTGAATAGAAGACCCAGAAATAAACCCACACACCTATGGAAACTTGATTTTTGAAAAGAAGCCAAAATAATTCAATGGAAAAAAGACAGCATCTTCAAAAAATGGTGCTGGTCCAATTGGATATCAATATGCAGAAAAATGAAAATAGATCCATATTTATCACCCTGCACAAAACTAAAGTCCAAGTGGATCAAAGACCTCAACATAGACTACACTAAACCAGCTAGAAGAAAAAGTGGGAAAGACCCTAGAACTCACTGGCACAGGAGACTACTTCCTGAACAGAACACCAACAGCACAGGCTCTAAGATCAACAATAAATAAATGGGACCTCATGAAACTGAAAAGCTTCTGTAAAGCAAAAGACGCTGTCATCAAAACAAAACAACAGCCCACAGACTGGGAAAGGATCTTAGGAATCCTACATCTGACAGAGGGCTAATATCCAGTATATATAAAGAACTCAAGAAGCTAAAAAGCAACAAATCAAGTAATCCAATTAAAAAATGGGGTACGGAGCTAAAAAGAGAACTCTTTGGAAAGGATTGTAGAATGGCAGAAAAACACTTAAAGAAATGCTCAATGTCCTTGGCCATCAGGAGATGCAAATCAAAATGACCCTGAAATTTCATCTTACACCTGTCAGAATGGCTAAGATCAAAAACTCTAGTGACAACACATGCTGGAGAGGATGTGGAGAAAGGGGAACCCTACTCCATTGCTGGTGGGAATGCAAACTTGTATAACCACTCTGGAAATCAATTTGGCACTTTCTTAGACAATTAAGAATAGTTATTCCTCAAGATCCAGCTCTACCACTCCTAAGCATATATCCAAAAGATGCTCAAGTACACAACAAGGACATTTGCTCAACTATGTTCCTAGCTGCTTTATTTGTAATAGCCAGAACCTGGAAACAACCCAGATGTCTCTCAGTAGAAGAATGGATACAAAAATTATGGTATTTTTACAC
The DNA here is from genome assembly GCA_028658305.1 of Pachyuromys duprasi. Classification (NCBI taxonomy): domain Eukaryota; kingdom Metazoa; phylum Chordata; class Mammalia; order Rodentia; family Muridae; genus Pachyuromys; species Pachyuromys duprasi. The sequence goes on from JAQQSO010006060.1 coordinate 11,493, forward strand.
AATGAAATACTACTCAGCAATTAAAAAGGAGGGAATCATGAAATTCACAGGCAAATGGTGGGACCTGGAAATGATCATCCTGAGTG
>JAQQSO010006061.1:0-11578 GCA_028658305.1 Pachyuromys duprasi
GCATGAATTTTGTTTTGTCATGGAAAATTTTGTTTTCTCCATCTATGTTGATTGAAAGCTTCGCTGGGTATAGTAGTTTTGGTTGGCATCTGTGTTCCCTTAAAGACTGCATGACTTCTGCCCAAGCCCTTCTGGCTTTCATAGTTTCTGATGAGAAGTCTGGTGTGAGTCTGATCGGTTTACCTTCATATGTTACTTGGCCGTTTTGTTAATGTTCTTTATTTTTTAATTCTATGATCAGAAATCTATTTAGTTGCAGTGGGACTTTGTTTGACTAGATCCATATAACAGTGTGTGTGTGTGCGTGTGCATGTGTGTGTGTGCGTGTGTGCGTGTGTGTGTGTGTGTGTGTGTGTGAATAAATTCTTCTTTCGGAATAGGCTGTTTTGTGTCATTCTTTTTGATCAACATGCTTTTATTTTTCTTTTTGTTGCCTAAAACTTCCATCAACAATGATAGGAATCTCTGGTTTGTTCCCCATGTGAGGAATAGAAGCTCTGATAGGTTGTATTAACTTTAATGGTAGCTGAAGGGCTTTATACAGTGCTATTTAACAAACTGAGGACATTTCTGTTAGTTCTTGCTTACTAAAAATTATTATTATGAATTGTTGATATGTTGTGCCAATACCTTTTATGCATTACTTTAACTGAAATTATTCATGGTGCCTATAAACATTATGATGGCATATAAGTCTCTTCATAACAACTTGTTGAATTTTTCTTTCTTATACTTTGTAGCCAGATTTATTAGTTTTTAACTGGGAGTTTTCCATCCATATTTATGAGTAGCATTGGTCTGATTTTTCTGATGTTATTATCAGTGAAATGGTTGAGAAAGCTGAATTCAGGCCTATTTCTTCCTCATCTGTCTTATGAAAGGCATTGTGTAGAGTTTATGCTCTTAATGCATATTAAAGTATTTGGCAGAATCTCTATAAATTTTCTGTACATTGAGATTTGGGGGAAGATAATTTAAATTAAAAATTCAGTTACCTTGATGGACATGGGATATTAAGGTTATCTATTTCAGAGTGTTTAAATTATGGTAGTTTGTGTCTTTTAAGGAATTAGTACATTTTGCAAGAATATTCAGGTAGATGTGTGTAAAAGTGTTTTTAGTAAAATCTCATCATGCTTTTCATTTCTTCACAGCCTGTAATTAAATCTGCTTTTATTTCTGGTAATCTGTTTCTTTGCTTCTTTCTTGTCAATCATGGGAGAGCTTAGCAAATTGCATTAATTGTTTTTCAAAAATCAGCACTGATCTATAAGGCGTGCTAATCAATTGTGCCACTGGAGCTCATCGGGGTAAGATGATCAATCCTCACTTCGATAGACAAACCGGATGGACATTGGATGTAGGAGAAAACAAGCAACAGGACAGGAGCCTACCACACAGGGCCTCTGAAAGACTCTACCTAGCAATGTATCAAAGCAGATATTAAGACTCACAACCAAATCTTCGGCAGAGTGCTGGGAATCATATGAAAGAAGGGGGAGTTAGTAAGACTTGGCGAGGACAAGAGCTCCACAAAGACCAAATATATCAGGGCACAGGGGTCTGTTATGAGACTGTTTCTCCAACCAAGGACCATGTATAGATATAACCTAGAACCCCTGCTCTGATGTAGCGCATGGTAGCTCAGTATCCAACTGCGTACCCTATTAAGGGGAACAGGGCCTATTTCTGTCATGAACCCAATGGCTGGCTCCTTGACCTTCTCCCAGGAGCAGCCTTGCTAGACCCCAGAAGAGGAGATTGCAGCCAGCCTTGAAGAGACCTGATAATCTAGGGTCAGATGGAAGGGAAGGAGGTCCCCCTTTATCAGTGGACTTAGAAAGGGGCAGGGAGAAGATGAGGGAGGGATGGGGAGAGTGGGAGGACTGGGATTATGACTGGGATACAAAATATGTAACTCGTGATTAATACAAAATAAATAAATAATAAAATAATCAGCACTTTGCTTCTTGTATTTTCATTCAGTTCAATTCTTTTCTGTTACAACTTCTTCCTTGCACTATAGGTAACTCAGCAGGAGTTACTTAATTTCTAGGCATTCTTGTATTTTTCTGTCATTTTTCTATGATTAGTTTTCAATTTGATTATATTGTGGTTAGAGAATAAGCTGTTTTAAATACTGTAAATTGATTGAGGCCTTTTACCCTAATGAATAGAATACTGACCCAAAGGAAACAAATTCCATCTTCATTTAAAAAATATTTTTTAAACAGAGTTCTACAAATGGAATTAAAATTCAGTAGTTTATGATTTTGTTGTACACTGCATTTTTCCAAGTTCATAACAGCCAAAGGGGGAAATTATTTTTATATTTACCTTGAAAAAATAAACTAAAAGCAATAACTTAATTATAAAGTATCTGAGAGGAAAAATTATTTTAAATCATGGAGTTATAATGAGACAAAAACAAAAATACTAATTAGCAAAGAAAATGGAAAAATGAAATCTCATAGTGAAGTGGAATGACCAATAAATATTAAAAAAGGAATGATCATGATGGGTGAAGACATATTTCTTCTTAGTACATCAATAAGTAACAGTAATCCTGTGATACTTCTCTGAAAACTGAAACACTCTTACTGGAACTAGAAATATAACTTTTGGGAAAACATTGGAAGTAATATAAGATTTCTATTTGAAATTTCTACACAGAAAATATACTATCTTTCTATTAGGTAGGAAGGAGAAAATAATTAGGTCTATTTATGAGTAAAAGACCTTAACATAAAAGTATCATGGTTTCTTTTTTTTTCTTATTAAGTTGAGGTGATAGTTGTGGATATCACTTTTAGAGATGGTCTGAGTAGTTCCAGTGAATAGCCACAGTGTATAGAACATATGCTGGAGGATAGAGTGATGCATAACCAATGATGAAGCAAAGCATAGAATAACCTTCAATGACCGAGTCACAATCAACACATGAATGAAGAAGACCATTTCTTTGATACACTGTTAGTAGAATCTTTCAGAGGCCCTCTGCAGTAGGCTCCTGTCCCATTACTTGTTTTCTCCTACTTCCAATGTTCATGCCATTTTTCTTTCGAAGTGAGGATTGATCATGTTACCCTGGGTCCTCTTTCTTGATTATCTTCTTTGGGTGTACAGATTTTACTATCTTTATCCTATCTTATAGGTCTAGTATCCACTTATAAGTGAGTGTATACCATTTGTGTCTTTCTGCTTTGGGGATACAGCACTCAGGATTATCTTTCCTAGGTCCCACCATTAGCCTACAAGTTTCCTGATTTCCTGGTTTTTAATTGCTGAGTAGTATTCCATTGTGTAAAAGTACCACAATTTCTGTATCCATTCCTCAACTGAGGGACATCTGGGTTGTTTCCAGGTTCTGGCCACTACAAATAAAGCAGCTACAAACATGGCTGAGCAAATGTCCTTGTTGTGTACTTGAACATCTTTGGGATATATGCCTAGGAGTGGTATAGCTGGATCTTGAGAAAGCAGTATTCATGATTGTATGAGAAAGCATCAGATTAATTTGCAAAGTGGTTGTACCAGTTTACATTCCCACCATCAATGGAGCAGGGTTCCCCTTTCTCCACAACCTCTCCAGCATGTGTTGTCTTTTGAGATTTTATCTTGGCCATTCTGATGGGTGTAAGGTGAAATCTCAGGGTCGTTTTGATTTGCATCTCTCTAAGGATGACTAAGGATGTTGAGCATCTCTTTATGTGTTTCTCTGCCATTCTATATTCTTCTACAGAGAATTCTCTGTTTAGTTATTTATCCCAGTTTTTAATCAGAGTACTTGATTACTTGCTTTTTAACTTCTTGAATTATTTGGTATATTCTGGATATAACCCTTCTGTCAGTTATAGGGTTGGTGAAGATCCTTTCCCAGTCTGTAGGCTACTGTTTTGTTCTCACAACTGTGTTCTTTGCTTTACAGAAGCTTTTAAGTTTCATGAGGTCCTGTTTATTGATTGTTGATCTTAGTACCTGTGCTCTTGGGGTTCTGTTCAGGAAGTTGTCTCTTGTGCAAATGAGTTATAGGCTCTTCCCCACTTTATCTTCTAACAGATTTAGTGTATTTGGTTTTATATTGAGGTCTTTGATACACTTGGACTTTAGTTTTGTGCAGGGTGATAAATATGGATCTATCTTCATTTTTCTGCATATAGACATCCAGTTTGACCAGCACCACTTGTTGAAGATGCTGTCTTTTTTCCATTGAATGGTTTTGGCTTCTTTGTCAAAAATCAAGTTTCCATAGGTGTGCAGGTTCATTTCTGGGTCTTCTATTTGGTTCCATTGATCCACTGTTCTGTTTCTATACCAATACCATGCAGTTTTTATTACTATTGCTCTGTAGTATGGCTTGAGTTCACGGATGGAGATACCTCCAGATGATCTGTTGTTGTACAGGATCGTTTTGGAAATTCTGGGTTTTTTGTTTCTCCATATGAAGTTGAGAATTTTTCTTACAAGTTCTATAAGAATTGTGTTGATATTTTGCTGGGAATTGCATTGAATCTGTAGATTGCCTATGCCAGAATGGCCATTTTCACTGTTAATCCTACTAATACATGAGCGCAGGAGATCTTTCCATCTTCTGATGTCTTCTTCAATTTCTTTCTTCAGATATTGAAGTGTTTGTTTGTTTGTTTGTTTGTTTGTTTGTTTGTTTTCAAACAGGTCTTTCACCTGCTGGGTTAGAGTCACCCCAAGGTATTTTATGTTATTAGTGGCTATTGTGAAGTGTGTTGTTTCCCTTATTTCTTTCAGCCCTTTTTTCTTTGGTATACAGGAGGGCTTCTATTATTTTTTTTTTAGATAATTTTGTATTCAGCCACTTTGCTGAAAATGTTTGTCAGTTGAAGGATTTCTCTGGTTGAGTTTTTGGGTCACTCATGTATACTACCATATCATCTGCAAATAGTGAAACTTTGAATTTTTCTTTTCTGATTTGTATCCCCTTGATCTCCCTTACTTGTCTTGTTGCTCTGGCTAGGACTTCAAGTACTGGGTTGGAGAGGTATGGGGAGAGTAGGCAGCCTTGCCTTGTCCCGAGTTAAGTTGGATTGATTTAAGATTCTCTCCATTAAGTTTTATGTTGGCTATAGGCTTGTGTATATTGCCTTTACTATGTTTAGGTATGTGCCTTGTATCCCTGATCTCTCCAAGACTTTAAACATAAATGGGTGTTGGATTTTTCAGCATCTAGGGAGATGACCATGTGATTTTTCTACTTCAGTTTGTTTATATGGTGGTTTACATTGGTGGATTTCTGTAAATTGAACCACCCTTGCATGCCTGGGATGAAGCCTACTTGGTCATGATAGATGATATCTTTTATGTGTTCTTGGATTTGGTTTGAAAGTATTTTATTGAGTACTTTTGCATCGATGTTCATAGGAAAGAGAGGTCTGAAGTTCTCCTTTTTTGTTGGGTCTTAATGTGGTTTAGGTATCAAGGTGATTGTGACTTCAAAGAATGAGTTTGGTAATTTTCCTTCTGTTTCAATTTTGTGGAAAAAATTTAAGAGAATTGGAGTTAGCACTTCTTTGAACATCTGGTAGAATTATGCACTGAAACCGTCTGGCCCAGGGCCTTTGTTGGAAGGGAGGCTGTTGATGGCTGCTTCTATTTCCTTGGGGGATATAGGGCTGTTCAGTCTTTCTACCTGGTCTTGACTTAAGTTTGGTACATGGAATCTACCAAGAAAATTGTCCATTTCTTTTAGATTTTCTAATTTTTTGGCATATAGGTTTTTGTAGTAAGACCTAATGATTGTTTGGATTTCCTCAGTGTCAGTAATTATGTCCCCATTTTCATTTCTGATTTTGCTGATTTGGATAGTTTCTCTCTAGCTTTTAGTTAGTATACATAAGGGATACTCTCTTGTCGATTTTCTCAAATCCAGCTCTTGGTTTCATTGATTTTTGAATAGTTTTATTTGTTTCTAATTGACTGATTTCAGTCCTGAGTTTCATTATTTCCAGCTGTCTACTACACTTGGGTATATCAGCCTCTTTTTTTTTTTTCTAGGTCTTTCAGTAGGGCCAATAAGTTGTTTGTATGAAATGTTACAGATTTCTTCTTAATGGCACTTTGTGCTATGAATTTTTCTCTAAGCACTGCTTTCATTGTATCTCATAAATTTGGGTATGTTGTACCTTCATTTTCATTGAATTTTAGGAAGTCTTTAATTCCTTTCTCTATTTCATCTGTAACCCAGCTTTCATTGAATATCATGTTGTTAAGTTTCCATGTGACTGTAAGCTTTTTGCTAATTGCATTGTTGTTGAGGTCCAGCTTTGGTCCATGGTGGTCAAATAGAATACAGAGGATTATTTCAATCTTCTTGTATCTGTTGAGGCTGGCTTTGTGACCAACTATATGGTCTATTTTGGAGAAGGTTCCATGAAGTGCTGAAAAGAAGGTATACTCTTTTGATCTTGGGTGAAAAGTTCTGTAGACATCTATTAGGTCCATTTGATTTAGGACCTCTGTAAGTGCCCTTATGTCCCTGTTTTGCTTCTGACCAGATGATCTGTCCCTTGGTGAGAGTGGAGTGTTGAAGTCTCCGACTATTAAGGTGTTAGGATCAATGTGTAATTTTAGCTTTAATAATGTTTCATTTACAAATGTAGGTGGTCTTGTATTTGTGGCATAGATATTAAAAATTGTGATGTCCTCCAGTTGGAATTTTCCTTTAATGAGAAGGAACTGCCCCTCCTTATCATTTTTGATTAATTTTGATTGAAAGTCTATTTTATTAGATATTAGGATAGTTACCCCAGTTTGTTTGTTGGGTCCATTTGCTTGAAAAAATATTTTTTTCTGGCCCTTTACTCTAGGTAGTGTTATCTTTGTTGCATAGGCATGTTTCTTGGATGCAGGAGAATGTTGGATCCTGTTTTTGCGACCATTCTGTTAGTCTGTGTCTTTTTTTAAATTACAGGTTGTTCACCTGTATCCAAGCAGTAGACCCCTCCTTCTATCCCTTCTAGTCCCCCCTCTCTTATCTCCTTCCTGCCCTCTTCTGAGTCCATTGATAGGGGAGGTCCTCCTCCCCTTCCATCTGACCCTAGCTTATCAGGTATTTTCAGGACTTTCTGCAATGTCATTATCTGTGGCCTAGTAGGGCTTTTCTGCCCTCAGAGGGGAGGGGAAGCTCAATGAGCCAGCCATTGAGTTCATGTCACAAATAATTCTTGTCCCCCTTACTAGGAAACCTACTTGGATATTGAGCTACCATAGGCTATGTCTGAGCAGGGGTTATAGGTGATAACCTGGTCCTTGGTTAGAAAAAGTGTCACATAGAAGATCCCTCTGACTTGATATATTTGGACCTTGTGGAGCTCCTGTCCCCTCTAGGTCATACTAACTCCCCCTTCTTTCATATGATTCCCTGCACTCTACTGAAGGTTTGGTTATGTGTCTCAGCATCTGCTTTGATACACTGCTAGGCAGAGTCTTTCAGGTGCCCTCTGTGATAGACTCCTATCCTGTTACTGTTTTCTCCTACATCCAATATCAATCCCTTTTGTTGTATAGATGTATTTCTTGGATGCAGCAGAATGGTGGATCGTGTTTCCACACTCATTCTGTTAGTCTGTGTCTTTATTTTACTTTATTTTTGAAGCCGCAGTCACCTTGATACTTAAACCACACAAAGACCTAACAAAAAAAGAGAACTTCAGACCTATCTGTCTTATGAACATTGATGCAAAAATACTTGCAAATTGAATCCAAGAATGCATAAAAGATATTATCCATCATGACCAAGTAGGCTTCATCCCAGGCATGCAAGGGTGGTTCAATATACAGAAATCCGTTGGTGTAATTCACCATATAGACAAACTGAAGGAGAAAAACCACATGATAATCTCCTTATATGTTGGAAAAGCATTTGACAAAATCCAACATCCATTCATGTTTAAAGTCTTGGACAGATCAGGGATACAAGACACATCCCTAAACATAGTAAAGGCAATATACAATCAGCCTATAGCCAACATCAACCTCAATGGAAAGAAACATAAATCACTCCCATTAAAATCAGGGACAAGACAAGGATGCCCACTCTCTCCATGTCACTTCAACACAATTCTGGAAGTCCTTGCTAGAGCAATAAGATATTTGAAGGAGATGGAAGGGATACAAATTGGAAAGGAAGAAATCAAAGTATCCCTATTTGCCGATGATATGATAGTATACCTGAGTGACCCCAAAAATTCTACCAGGGAACTCCTACAGCTGATAAACACATTCAGCCAATTGGCTGGATACAAAATTAACTCAAAAAATTCAGTTTGTGTATTTTTATTGGAGAGTTGAGCCCATTGATGTTGATAGATAATAGTGACCATTGAAAGTTGTTTCCTAATATTGTGGAGTTGGTGGTGTTACTGTGATTCATTGTTTGTTTTCTTTTGATTTTTATTGGAAAATTATATATATCCTATGTTTTCTTGGGTGTAGTTGTTTTCTTTGAATTGTAATTTTCCTTCTAGTATCTTCTGTAAGGCTGGATTACTGTTCAGATATTGCTTAAATTTAGTGTTGTCCTGGAATATTTCGTTTTCTCCATCTATGTTGATTGAAAGCTTTGTAGGGTATAGTAGTCTAGGTTGGCATCTGTGGTCCCTTAATCCTTGTATGATATCTACCCAGACCCTTCTGGCTTTATAGTTTCTGATGAGAAGTCCAGTGTGATTTTGATAGATATACCATTATATGTTACTTGGCCTTTTTCCCTTGCTGCTTTTAATGTCTTTTCTTTGTTCCGTAGAACAAGTGTTTTGAGTATGATGTGGCCTGAGGAGTTTCTTTTTTGGTCTAGTCTATTTGGTGTTCTGTAAGCCTCTTGTATGTTTGTGGACATTTCTTTCTTTAGATTGGGAAATTTTTCTTCTATTATTTTCTTGAAAATATTTTCTGTTCTTTGGAGCCTGGAATCCTCTTCTTCATTAATTCCTATTATTCTTACATTTTGCCTTTTCATGGTGTCCTTTATTTCCTGGATGTTTTGTGTTTGGAATTTTTCTGATTTTACTTTTTCTTTGAGAGAGGTATCAATTTTTACGAGTGTATCTTAAACACCCGAGATTCTCTCTTCCATCTTTTGTATTCTATTAGTGATGTTTACCTTTGTGGTTCCTTCTCTTTTCTCTAAATTCTCCATCTACAGGGTTTCAGTTTGTGTTTTCTTTATTGATTCTAATTCTGTTTTCATGCCTTGCAACATTTCCTTCATCTGTTTGAATGTGGATTCCTGTGTCTCCAAGATGGTCTCTATTTTTTGTTTGTTTGTTTGTTTCCCCTCTATATGCTACTACTTGTGCCTCCATTTGTTTGGCTATATTTGCTGAGTTTTTCTGAGAGCTTTGTTTACTTCCTTTTCCTTTGCTTCCAGTTGGGAGGCCAAATCTTTGAGAGATTTGTTTGTTTTCTCTTTAACTGTTCATGTCTATATGGCTATGTCCCAAAGAGATTTGTTTCCTCTTTATGTGCTTCTAATAACTGGATAACCACAGCTTTAAAGGCATTTTCTTGTGTCTCTGATGCGTTGAAGTATCCATTAATTTTGAGAGCTGCTGGTGAAGCCATGATGTCCTGATTCATGTTCGGTGTGTTCTTTTTGCCGACCCCTGGCTATTTGGTTATCCATAGCATTCACTGTTTGTTCATGGATTCTGCAGATCAGAGTGATCTTTCTCTGGTGTCTGGAGAATTCTTCAGGAAAATGAGGTCCAGTAGTTTCAGCATGTGTGTTGGTGCTTCAGCAGTATCTGTGGTAGGAAAGTCCACAGGCACAGAAGGGTAAGTGCAGGTAGCATGTGAACGTGTATGTGTGTGTGTGTGTGTGTGTGCGTGCATGGAAGTGTGTCCTAAGGGACACGGTGTTAGAGAATGTAGAGGTCTTCAGTATGAAAGATGGGTTCCTTGCAGGCACTAAAGGAGTCACAGGCAGTTAAGAAACTGAAAGAGCTGTTGATGATTCTGGGTGAGGATTGTTTTAGCAGGTCTGCTGGGCTTTGGTGGCTGTTCAGCTGGGTATCTGTCACTGAGGGGTTGGATGGCCTGTAGAATCACTGGCTGGGTGGCCCTGTGGAATCAGTACCGCCACTTGCAGACTTGGGATCTGGGAAGGATTGTATTGGGGATTTGAGTCTCTGTGACAGGCACTCGTTGGGCATGTGCTCTGGCAGGTCATGTGCTCCATGTATTGGGATCTCCGAGGGTGGAGCGAGGAGGAGGGGGAGGGAAGGGGGAGGGGTGAAGCCTGCTCTGCAAGTTAGGATCTCAGCTAAAGGGCACTAGGCAGGCAGGCCATGGGCTCCTTGGATGTGTGCTCCAAGGGATGGTGTTGAGCAGGCAGGTACAGCTATCCTCTGAGGCTGAGGTGCTAGAAGCCCTGCCTCTGCTGTGTTGGTCCCCAGGCAGTGAGCTTTGTGCTCAGATCACTGGTGCTGTGTGCAGGCTTTCCTGAGGAGGAAGGAGGCTGGGACAGGGGATGCGCCCCTCTTTGTTCCCGGGGAAGTCCGTGCCAGATCTGAATCTACAAGTGCTCCTCATTTCTGTGGTGTCCCTTCTCCTGCAGAAAGCCCAAACGTCTAAATTCTACCTTCGATTGTCCCTCCATGCACCAGTTTCAGAAATTCAGGTCCTCTGCCTCTCCAAAAAGGTGCACTGTGTTTGCTGCTGTCTTGGAACCCCTTGATATGAAATTCTTGAGTCACATTTTTCTCTTGAGTTTTCTTAAAGATGTTTCTCTGGTGATATTTATCTGAGACAATTCATACCACATTGCTTTTTTGCTCTTTTAAGAATGGGGTCTTGTCTAAATACCTTCAATACTGTAGTGTGGTATTCAAAATTATCAAATAAGTGTTCAGAAGCAGTCATTATCAATTTCTTTACATGAATAATGGTTTTTCACCACACATACACACACACAGAATGAGATCTTTTTCCTCTTTTTTGTACAGATTCTCTTTCCTTGAAATAAGTTTTAAATACTGTTCCTGTTTCTAGTTTGTTTTTTCAACTTCATTTACGCCAGTATCCGTGTTAAATTCACTTCCCCTGTGTTCTATGTTGTTACAGAATTTCTCCTAGGTACTGTATTCTTCATTTAATGTGTTGTTTTCATTCTTATACTTTCTATCATCCACTCTTTCTTGGAACTTTTTTAACATCCACTCGTGTCTGAGTCTTTTGTAATTGAGCTGATCATATTGAGTGAAGTAATATCTGTTTTGTTTTTTGGTGAATAAGCAGAGGTTGATGGACTGACCTTTCAGCTCTTCATAGTTGTCTGTTCCTATTGCAGCTTCTGAACTTCCACATGCTTTCTCTTCCCTTCAAGCTGCAATGAGTCATTGTGGCATTCTATGTTTCAACATATTTCTATTTTTTGAAGTATGCTCTTTTAAAAATATTTGCAATTATTGCATTTTCCACTCTTTTATTCACAGTGCACTTTTCACAATTCTTGTCTGTTCCTGGGATGACAACAACAGCAGCAAAAACCCTCAGCTAGAAGCAGCAGATATGTATGTCAGGGACATCAGCTACAGACCTCCCTATT
>JAQQSO010006062.1:0-11576 GCA_028658305.1 Pachyuromys duprasi
GGTGGACTTGGAGGGGGCGGGGAGGAGATGAGGGTGGGATGGGGAGAGTGGGAGGGAATGAGGGAGGGGGCTACGCCTGGGATGCAAAGTACCTAACCTGTGATTAATATAAAAATAAATAAATTACATTTAAAAATTATACATAAAAAAGAATTTGAACATCTACATATTTAAGTATCCAAGGTGAGTCCTGAACCCAATGGGGCAGGTATTATTTGTTACTTGTGGACAAAGTGACAACATTGTGCTGGTGGCAAAATTATAAAATACACCTAGAGTAAACTCTCAAGTCTTAGTAATTTAGTTGCCAAATGGAATTTCTTCAATCCCCTTAGTTATGTTGCCATTTTTTAAAGACACAGTTGGCTTGGCAGCATTGTATCCTGAACAGCTGCACACTAAGTGTAGAAATATCAGGCCCCTCATTACTAAATATTCTATACTTTGATAACACACAAAGAGGATAATCTGGTTGGGTGGTAACCCACTACCAACAGACCAGTGTTGCAAATTTACTATAAAGCATATGAAGTGTAAACTTGTACATCAGGGTGTCATTTTCTTACATTAACTCATTATTCATTTCACTATTAACTCTGATATCTTGAGCAAGACATAGCCAATCATTCTATTATATTTTTAATTACTTTAGAGATTGTGGAAGGTGTACTAATGGCTTCATTGTATTGTCCCTGAAGTTTTCCAGTCCCTAATTCCTGAACCCTGTGACTATGTTTTCTATGGCAAGATTTTCCAGATATAACTAGATATATGAGCTTGTGATGAAAAAGATATTCTATATTATCTGCCAACTCCATTTTATCATTTGAAGATGGAAGCAGATGGACAAGAAAGACATAGCATAAATATTTGACATGGTTGTGGTTTTGGAGACTCAGAGTGGGCTTCAAGGGATGTGGGAGCTTCTAGCAGCTGTGGAAGGTGCAGGGACACATTTCTCTTGAGCCAGAGAGACATACTTCCTGATGTATCTTGTCAGTGAGACTGGTGATAAGCATGAGAAATATCAAATATAACAACATATTTCTCCCCATTCTACATTACTTTATTATAGCAGTAATAAGAAAGTAATACAGAGAAACATCTTTTCAGTGTGAAGTCATTCTATCTAGAAGCAGTGTATGTTCTTCTATTTGCATAGGTTATGTGCCTTGGTAACATGTACAAGTGTCTTCCTCTAGGTCATGGTCAGTTATTTAGTTGTGGATGAAAATGACTGTTTAGAGCAGTTTCTTCCTCATTTGGACTGTGGCTTTAAAATACTACCAAATCATCAACAACAACAAAACACACTGAAATCTTCAATGTGAGTTTAAGGCTCTTGCTATGCTTCTAGCATCATCCTTGGTTACATTTACCCAACGGCCTATTAAAATGGTTCATAATAATTTTGCTTATTACTAGAGTTTATCTAAACAAAAGTTATTGATGAGAAAGTGCAGAATCTCACTGTAAATCTCAATTACTCTGGAGAAGAGTATTTTGTTAGTGACTGTGTGACATGCTATTTTTCCTTCAGAGGCAGTTAGAATTTACTGAGATTTAACTGATCCCATGCATGATTGTTACTTATCTCTGGGAAATCATAATGTTCTTTCTGAGATTTCTGTTTTTTCCCCTCATTCTTTGACTACAGATATCTTTTTGGGGTTAGTAAAATATTAATTAGAATGGAAGTTTTGAGTATGACTTCTTCACAGAGTCAATAGATTAAGTGGTTTTTACATCACTAGCTTTCCAAACATCTGAGTGTCTCTCAATAAGTATTTATTGAGTAAATGAATGAATATCGGCAATAAATCCTTACATGTTGCCTAATGTATTGGTGTTCTTGATAAGTTAAAATAGATTTTGTGGGAGTTTCTCCTGGAGATAAGGCATTGTAAATATCTTTCTTGTGTAATGCTGCTTTATGCTGCTTTGTGTTTGCCATCAAACACTTAATAAGATGGAAATACCATATAAACTTTATAAGTGCTACAACTAAATACAGGTTATGCTAACAGACACTCAGAAACTAAATCGACCATGCTCACATCGGCAGCACATATACTAAAATTGGAACAGAATCTAAATCTATGATGCTCATGAAGCCACCAGTATCTATCAAAGACATCTGCTCAGTAGCTAGGGCACTAGAGTATGCATTCCTAGGTAAAAGTATGAGTGAACAGTATTGATATTTTCACCTTTGGGATGAATCAAGCCGAAGTCTGTTATCAAAAGAATATGATATAATTTTTTGAATTGGTTTCTCTCTTTTACACACAGCCTTTTTGGTGTCATGGGAACTTATTAGGAATTATAATCTAGAAAATTACAGTTAATATTGAAAAAACCAGGGGGTTCCAAGATGGCAGTGAACAGAGTGCACCGTTTTGGAGAGGCAGAGGACCTGAATCTCCGAAATTGGTGAGTGGAGAGACAATCGAAGCTAGGATTTGGACTTTTGGGCTTTCTGAAGGACAGGGGACACCACAGAGGCGAGGAGCACTTGTAGATTCAGATCAGGCGTGGACTTCTCTGGGACCGAAGTGCGGTGCTTCCCTTGTCCTGCCCTCCCTCCCCCTCAGGAAAGCCTGCATGCAGTACTAGGTAGTTGAGCACCTGGGATCCTAGGCAGCCAGAGGCAGAGCCTCAGGCCCCTCAGCCACAGTAGACAGCTGTAATCCTCCCCTCTCCCCCCAGTTGAGGAGCCCATGCCCCACTGAGTGCCCTAATGCCCAGCTCCAGACTCATGGAGCACATCCTCCCCCTTTCCCAGATGGAGATCCCTCCATGGGGAGCATAGCGGAGCACGAGCTCCCCTCCCCCCAAATCCCCGCCCCACGGAGCTTACACACCTCCGGAAACCCCGTCCCACCAGAGCGCAGGTACCACTGGAAATCCTGCCCTGCCTGAGTGCATGCAACAATGATATTTCCAGCTGAGCTGCCTGAGCGCGTGCACCAAGGGAAATCCCCCTGCTTGAGTGTGTGCAGAACTGGAAATCCGGCCCCACCGGAGCGCATGCCCCACCGGAGTGCCAGCCACAGAGCCTCAGATCTTCGGTACAATCCTTCCTGGATCCCAAATCTGCAAGTGGCAGTACTGACTCCACAGGACCGCCCAGCCAGCTATTACAGGGGCCATCCAACCCCTCAGTGACAGATACCCAGCTGAATATCCACCAAAGCCTAGCAGACCTGCAAAAAACAATCTGTGCCTGCAATCTTCAATAGCGCTTGCAATTTCTTAAGCGCCTACAACTCCTTCAGTGCATGCAAGGTACCCCTCTCTTACACTGAAGGCCTCTTCATTCTCTAATACCCTGCCCTTCAGGACACACTTCCACCCACATGCTTGCTCACACGATAACCTGCATTTGCCTTTCTGCGCCTATAATCTTTCCTCCCACAGGTTCAGTTGAATCACCAACACACACACTGAAACCACTGGACTTCTTTCATTTTCCTGAAGAATTCTCCCGACACCAGAGAAAGATCAGTCTGATCTGCAGAATCCAGGAACAAACAGTGAAAGCTAAGGATAACCAAATGGCCAGGGGTTGGTGAAAGAACACACCCAACATAAATCAAGACATGGCTTCACTGGCAACCCCCAAAATTAATGGATACATCAACTCATCGGAATCACAAGAAAATGACTTTAAAGCTATGATTATCCAGTTATCAGAGGCACATAAAGAGGAAACAAAGAAATCTCTCAGAGAAACAGCCATACAGATTCAAACAGTTAAAGAGGAAACATATAAATCTTTCAAAGATTTGGCCTCCCAACTGGAAGCAAAGAAGAAGGAAGTGAATGAAGCCCTCAATGAAACACAGGCAAATACAGCCAAATAATGGAGGCACAACTAGTGGCATATAGAGAGGAAACAAACAAAAAAATAGAGACCATCTTGCAGACACAGGAATCCACATTCAAACAGATGAAGGAAATATTGCAAGGCATGGAAACAGAATTAGAATCAATAAAGAAAACACAAACTGAGAAAACTCTGCAGCTGGAGAACCTAGAGAAAAGAACCTAGAGAAGGAACCATAAAAGTAAGCATCACTAATAGAATACAAGAGATGGAAGAGAGAATCTTGGGTGCTGAAGATACACTCACAGAAATTGATACTTCTCTCAAAGAAAAAGTAAAATCATAAAAATCCCAAACACAAAACATCCAAGAAATCAAGGAAGCCATGAAATGCAAAACCTAAGAATAATTGGAATTGATGAAAAAGAAGATACAAGGCTTTAAGGTCCAGAAAATATTTTCAAGAAAATAATAGAAGAAAATTTTCCCAACCTAAAGAAAGAGATGTCCACAAACATACAAGGGGCCTAAAGAACACCAAATAGACTAGACTAGAAAAGAAACTCCTCACACCATGTCAAAATACTTAATCTACAGAACAAAGAAAAGATATTAAAAGCAGCAAGGGAAAAGGGCCAAATAGCATATAATGGTAACCTATCAGAATCACACCGGACTTCTCATCAGAAACTATGAAAGCCAGAAAAGTCTGGGTAGATATCATGCATGCTTTAAGGGACCACAGATGCCAACCTACACTACTATACCCTGCAAAGCTTTGAATCAACATAGATGGAGAAAACAAAATATTCCATGACAAAACTAAATTTAAGCAATATCTGAACAGTAAACCATTCCTACAGAAGATACTAGAAGGAAATTTCCAACCCAAAAAAACAACTACATCCAAGAAAACATAGGTTATAGATAATTTCCCAACAAAAATCAAAAGAAAACAAGCAATGAATCACAGTAACACCACCAACTCCACAATAATAGGAAATAACATACAATGGTCACTATTATCTATCAACATCAATGGACTCAATTCTCCTATAGAAAGACACAGACTAACAGAATGAGTGAGGAAACAGGATCCAACATTCTGCTGCATCCAAGAAACACACCTATGCAACAAAGATATACACTACCTCAGAGTAAAGGTCTGGAAAACTTTTTCAAGCACATGGACTCAACAAACAAGCTGGAGTGGCTATCCTAATATCTAATAAAGAGGCTTTCAACCAAAATTAATCAAAAAAGATGTAGAGGGGCACTACATTCTCATCAAAGGAAAAATCCACCAAGAGGACATCACAATCCTGAATATCTATGCCCCAAATACAAGAGCACCTACATTCATAAATGAAACATTATTAAAGCTTAAATCACACATCGATCCCAACACCTTAATAGTGGGAGACTTCACTATCACCAAGGGACAGATCATCTAGACAGGAGCCAAACAGGAAAATAGGGGCACTTACAGAATCCCTAAATCAAATGGACCTAATAGACATCTACAGATCTTTTCACCCAAACTCAAAAGAGTACACCGTCTTTTCAGCACCTCATGGAACCTTCTCCAAAATAGACCACATCGCTGGTCACAAAGCAAGCCTCAACAGATACAAAAAGATTGAAATTATAATATAATCCCTTGTATTATATCCGACCACCATGGACTAAAGTTGGACCTCAAAAACATTGGAAATAACAAAAGCCTACACGCACATGGAAATTGAACGACTTGCTACTAAATGACAGCTGGTTAAGGAAGAAAGAAAGAAATTAAAGACTTCCTAGAATTCAATGAAAATGAAGGTACAACATACTCAAATTTATGAGACACATTAAAACCAGTGCTCAGAGGAAAATTCATAGCACTAAATGCCTTCAAAACGAAATTTGTAACATCACATACAAGTAACTTAATGGCCCAATTTTAAATAATAGAAAAAAACAAATAAAACCATTCAAAGAACTAATGAAACAAAAAGCTGGTTCTTTGAGAAAATCAGCAAGATAGACAAACCCTTAGCCAAACTAAAAGGTAGAGAGAATCTATCCAAATCAGTAAAATCAGAAATGAAAAGGGGGACATAACTACAGACACTGAGGAAATCCAAACAATCATTAGGTCATACTACAAAAACCTATATGCCACAAAATTTGAAAATCTAAATGAAATAGACAATTTTTTGATAGATTCCATCTACCAAAATTAAGTCAAGATCAGGTAGAATAATGGACTAGACCTATATCCCCCAAGGAAATTGAAGCAGTCATCAACAGTCTCCCTCCAAAAAAAAAAAAAAAAAAAAAAAAAAAAGCCCTGGGCCAAATGGTTTCAGTGCAGAATTCTACCAGACCTTTAAAGAAGTGCTAACACCAATACTCCTCAAACTATTCTACAAAATAGAAACAGAAGGAACATTACCAAACTCATTCAATGAAGTCACAGTCACCCTGATACCTAAACCACACAAAGACCCAACAAAAAAGAATTTCAGACCTATCTCTCTTATGAACATTGGTGCAAAAATACTCAATAAAATACTGGCAAACCGAATCCAAGAATACATAAAAGATATCATCCACCATGACCAAGTAGGCTTCATCCCAGGCATGCAAGGGTGGTTCAAAATTAAGAAACACATCAATGTAATCCACCATATAAACAAACTGAAGGAGAAAAACCACATGATCATCTACTGAGATGCCCAAAAAGCATTTGACAAAATCCAACACCCATTCATGTTTAAAGTCTTAGAGAGATCAGGGATATAAGCCATGTACCTAAACATAGTAAAGGCAATGTACAGCAAGCCTATAGCCAACATCAAACTCAATGGAGAGAAACTCAAACCAATCCCACTGAAATCAGGGACAAGTCAAGGCTGCCCACTCTCCATATCTCTTCAATTTAGTACTTGAAGTCCTAGATAGAGCAATAAGACAACTAAAGGAGATCAAGGGAATACAAATTGGAACGGAAGAGGTCAAAGTTTCACTATTTGCAGATGATATGATAGTATACGTGAGTGACCCCAAAAATTCAACTAGAGAACTTCTCCAGCTGATACACACCTTCAGCAAAGTGGCTGTATATAAAATTAACTAAAAAAAAATCAGAAGCCCTCCTGTATTCCAAAGACAAAAGGGCCGAGAAAGAAATTAGGGAAACAACACCCTTCACAATAGCCACTAATAACATAAAGTATCTTGGTGTGACTCTAATGAAGCAAGTGAAAGACCTGTATGAGAAAAACTTCAAGTCTCTGAAGAAAGAAATTGAAGAAGATATCAGAAGATGGAAAGATCTCCCGTGCTCATGATTTGGTAGGATTAACATGGTGAAAATGGCTATTCTTCCAAAAACAATCTACACATTTAATGTAATTCCCATCAAAATACCAACACAATTCTTTGTAGACCTTGAGAGAAAAATTATCAACTTCATATGGAGAAACAAAAGACCCAGAATTTCCAAAATGATCCTGTACTACAAGAGATCATGTGGAGGCATCTCCATCCCTGATCTCAAGGTGTACTACAGAGCAATAATAATAAAAACTGCATGGTATTGGTATAGAAATAGAAAGGAGGATCAATGGAACCGAATAGAAGACCCAGAAATAAACCCACACACCTATGGATACTGGATTTTTGACAAAGAAGCCAAAACCATTCAATGGAAAAAAGACAGCATCTTCAACAAAATGGGTGCTGGTCCAACTGGATGTCTACATGCATAAAAACGAAAATAGATCCATATTTATCACCCTGCACAAAACTAAAGTCCAAGTAGATCAGAGACCTCAACATAAAACCAGACACACTAAATCGGTTAGAAGAAAAAGTGGGGAAGACCC
Source organism: Pachyuromys duprasi (assembly GCA_028658305.1). Classification (NCBI taxonomy): domain Eukaryota; kingdom Metazoa; phylum Chordata; class Mammalia; order Rodentia; family Muridae; genus Pachyuromys; species Pachyuromys duprasi. The sequence goes on from JAQQSO010006062.1 coordinate 7,705, forward strand.
TAGAACTCATTGGCACAGGAGACAACTTCTTGAACAAAACACCAACAACACAGGCTCTAAGATCGACAATCAATAAATGGGACCTCATGAAACTGAAAAGCTTCTGTAAAGCAAAAGACACTGTCATCAAAACCAAATGACAGCCTACAGACTGGGAAAGGATCTTCACCAACCCTATATCTGACAGAGGGCTGATATCCAGAATATATAAAGAACTAAAGAAGTTGAAAAGCAGCGAACCAAGCAATCCGATTGAAAAATGGGATACAGAGCTAAACAGAGAATTATCAGTATAGGAATACAGAATGGCAGAGAAGCACATAAAGAAATGCTCAATGTCCTTAGCCATCAGAGAGATGCAAATCAAAACGACCCTGAGATTTCACCTAACAACCATCAGATTGGCTAAGATCAAAAACTCAAGTGACAACACATGCTGGAGAGGTTGGGGAGAAAGGGGGACCCTCTTCCATTGCTGATTTCCATTTTGGAAATCAATCTGGTGCTTTCTCAGACAATTAGGAAGACTGCTACCTCAAGATCCAGCTATACCACTATGGGCATATATCCAAAAGTTGCTCAAGTACACAACAAGGACATTTGTTCAATCATGTCCATAGCAGCTTTATTTGTAATAGCCCAAACCTGGAAACAACCCAGATGTCCCTCAGTTGAGGAATGGATACAGAAATTGTGGTACTTTTACACAATGGAATACTACTCAGCAATCAAAAATGAGGAAATCATGAAATTTGCAGGCAAATGGTGGGACCTAGAAAGGATCATCCTGAGTGAGATATCCCAAAAGCAGAAAGACACACATGGTATATACTCACTTATAGGCCTATAAGATAGGATAAACATACTGAAATCTATACACCTAAAGAAGATAAACAAGAAAGAGGACCCAGGGTAAGAGGATCAATCCTCACTTAGAAAGACAAATGGGATGGACATTGGATGTAGGAGAAAACAAGTAATGGGACAGGAGCCTACTACACAGAGCTTCTGAAAGACTACCTAGCAGTGTCTCAAAGTAGATACTAAGACTCATAACCAAACCTATGGCAGAGTGTAGGAAATCATAAGAAAGAAGGGGGAGATAATAGGATCTGGAGAGGACAGGAGCTCCACAAGGACCAAATATATCTGGGCACAGGGGTCTCTTATGAAACTTTCTCTGACCAAGGACAATGTTACCTAGAACCTCTGCTCAGATGTAGCCCATGCTAGCTCAGTGTTCAAGTGAGTACCCTATTAAGAGGACCAGGGACTATTTCTAATATGAACTCAATGGCAGGCTCTTTGACCTCCCCCTCATCCCCCTAGGGAGGAGCAGCCCTGCCAGGCCACAGAGGAGGACTTTGCAGCCAGTCCTGAAGATACCTGATAAACCAGGGTCAGATGAAAGGGGAGGAGGTCCTCCCCTATCAGTGGACTTGGAAAGGGGCAAGGAGGAGATGAGGGAGAAAGGGTGGGTTTGGGAGGGAATGAGGAAGCAGGATACCGCAGGGATACAAAGTTAATAAACTGTAACTAGTAAAAAAATAAAAATTAAAAAAAATACTGAAAAAACCTTCCCTCTGCAAGAGATATCTATTAAGAAGTATCTACTTCTGGGTGGAGCACACCTTTCGTCCCAGCATTCAGGAGGCAGAGGCAAGTAGATCCCCATGAGTTTGAGACTAGCCTGGCCTATACAGTTAGACTATCTCAAAAAAGAAGAAAAGAAAAAAGAAAAAAATAAATTAAAAAAAGCAGCTACCTCAGGTAGGAGAGACTTACTGTTGCACTGGGAAACAGCAATGTACTTAGGGTTCTTCATCATTTCAACTCCTATGTTGGACCTTCAAAAAACAAAATGAGTAATTAGCTTGTCATCTGTCATAGCACATAGGTAACAAGAATTGCTTACTTGTAAGGGAAGCAAGGACCCATTTTAAATTTGTTACTATGACTAGAAACTATTGGTTAAAAAGTCACTGAGGTATTGTAAATAAAATAGGATTTTGGAATATTTTCTACCCTGCTGAGAGTCTCTGGAGTCCTGGGCATTTGCCACAAGCAGTCAATGTATGTTTTTAAATTTTAAAATAATCATGAAATCTGCATTTAAAAAGTGTTTCCACATCATTTGTTAAAATTAATATAATCTTATCCTTATATTACAATGATCCTTTTTGTCTCAGTTTAAGACCATCTAAATTCTTCAACCCAAGGACATAGCATCCTTTCCCACTGCAGATTGCTTATCTGGTATTATTTAGTGTCAATCACTCTCTCATCATTTACTTGAGGAGACTAGACTTCTTAGGGTACCACAAAGACCTCTCACCACAAGGCCCCTGCTTCCCATTTTAGTCTTGTCGCCTGCTATTTCGCTTTCATTTTCTTTTCTTTTTTCAACCCAGAAGACTTGTTTTATGCAGAGTGAAAGTTACCTGAAGGAAGGTAGTTCACTTGTTGGGCCACCTCTGTATCCTTAATAACTATCTCAATGATTGGTGGAAAATAGAGTTCAGTTTGATGCATGAATTAAAGCAGGCTGTCAACATAGGGGTAGTTAGTGGGCAAGAAAAGGTTTAGTGAGTTGAGTAATCAAAAATAAAAGAGAAGGAACAGAAAACAGCTGTGCTCTTACTCTCTCAGAAGTGGCGTGAGAGACATCGCAGTAGGAGCTCAAAGTTGGATGCCTAGGCAAGCTTCTGCAGTGTGTTATTTTTCCATTCTTGGTGCTTACTCTTACCAATCACTTGTGCCTGAAAGCTTAAGGAGAAAAGATTCTAAACTTGACTTTGAAGATTGCTAAGGAAGGGGTAGCTGAGGAACTATTGTTTTCCTTTGTTATAAAGGAAAAGAAATGCCTGTGTTTGTGTGTGTCTGCTATGTGAGTAGGGTATAGATTTTGGCAGAATGAAAACATAAAAGGATTCCTTCCATCTGATAGGGTGACTTAGAGCTTAACTCACACCTCTGAGATGTGTGGAGACAGTTATCATTGCAAATCCTCAAGTTAGCCCATGAAGAAACAAGGATGGCTTAATTTCAGCAATGAGGCATTTTCACCTCCATGGAGAACAAGGAAGGGAGTATCTGTTTGTAAGCAGGGGGAGAAAAGCTTGTCATGGCTGTGGCCATGATTGACAGGAGGAGGTATGCTGACAACTAGCTTTAAGGAGTCTGTACAGCTGAGGGCTTCCAGGAATTGCTGACCCACACCTTGAGGAGGATAGAGGACTCTACTCCCCAAAGAAGTGCATAGAAGTCTGAACCAGCATAGTAACATAAGACATGGTGAGAAATGGATGAACCAAAGATTTTTTAAGAGACAAACTGTACGGGATATGATGAAGGACTTGGAGGATCATGACCCTATCAAGGCATCTTTTCGCAGGAAAGGGAGAGCCATCTATGAACCACAGCAGAACAGTTTCTGTTGGAAGATATTTTGTAAAACCTAGCTCTATAGTAGGATAACATGACTAAAGAGGTCAAGGCTGGTTATCAGGGAAGAGCACAGGCATGCACTTCATTGGGTTCCTTTTAATTGGGAAGCCCCTTTTACTGACTGTGTCAATGGGAATGTGCATGGTGGCATGAACAGGGGGCCCAGTAAAGACAACACAGGTCTTACCAGAATCTTGAGTGGAGGAAGCGCCTGAGGGTCTTGCTCAGTAACTCTCATTGCACTGAAAGTATACTCACTTCTGAAAAAGGCCTTTTTCTTTGGCAGTGAGATAAGAAACACCTTGCTGCCTGGTAGACATGTGGGTCAGGGCCTCACAGGGCATGTGTTGAGGCTTCACACAGTAGAAGACTTCTTCACCACCACGGAACAAGTATTTGCAGAGTTCATTCCTTGAGTTTAGGAT
>JAQQSO010006063.1:0-11573 GCA_028658305.1 Pachyuromys duprasi
GCAAATGGTGGGACCTGGAAACGATCATCCTACATGAGGTATCCCAAAAGCAGAAAGAAACATATGGTATATACTCACTTATATAGACCTATAGGATAGGAAGGTCATGCTGAAATCTACACTCCTAGGGAGGATATACAGGAAGGACGACCCAGGTGAATATGATCAATGCGCGTTTGGATGAACAAATGGTATGGACATTGAGCAGAGGAGAAAGCAAGCAACAGGACAGGAGTATGCCAAGGAGAACCTCTGGGGGGGGGGGGTCAATGTAGCAATGTATCAGAGCAGATATTAAGACTCGCGATCAAGCCTTTGGCAGAGGGCAAGAAGTGATGATAGAAATGGAGGAGGTTGGTGAAATTTGGAGAGAACAAGAACTCCACAATGACTAAACTGCGCAGGGCTCAGGGGTCTTGTATGAGACGGTTTCTACAACCAAGGACCACGTGTGGATGTGGCCTGGAACCCCTGTTCAGGTGGGACCCAGGATAGCTCAGTGTAGGACTAAAGACCCTAGTGAGGGAAACAGGGACTGTTTCAGTCTTGAACTTGATGGCTGACTCTTTGACCCTCCCCCATACATGCTGGGGAGTAACAGACTGGCTAGATCCCAGTGGAGGACATTGCAGCCAGCCCTGAGGAGACAGGATGAGCTGGGGTTGGATGGAAGGGGAGGAGGTCCTCCCCCGTTGGTGGACTTGGAAGGGGCGGGGAGGAGATGAGGGAGGGTGGGGGAGGGTGGGCGGGAATGAGGGAGGGGGCTACGCTTGGGATGCAAAGTACCTAACCTGTGATTGATACAAAAATAAATAAATTAATTTAAAAAAAAAGAAAGATTGCATCAAACTAAGAGGGTTCTTTCTTCACAGAAAACAATTGATGCTACAAGACAGATTAAAAACCAGCCCAACCAACATATTTTTCCTGTTTTCAAGAGATCTCATCCATAGCCCAAGTTTTGAAATGTAGTTTCTGTTTTAAATCACCATTAAAAAGTAGACTTACCTCTTAAGATAGAGTAATGTAATTTTTTTTCTCTTGGAAATATTTTCAGCATTTAATTTAGAGATGATCTTCATCATAGAAAAGGTTAGTAAACTGCTGAAAATGTGCAGCTATTCTGAAAATTTGATACTTATTTTTATTAGTGTAAGTTATAAACAGTGGAAGGTTTTATTGTGACACGTTCATTCATGCATATTATGGGATTTCATTAGATTCAGCCCCAGTTTCTCTCTTTATACCTCCCATGTGGGTCCTTTTCTGTTTTCCTAACGGTCCCCCTTCCACTTTCGTGTCTCCACCATATCTTAGATTCTACGCATGGAAGAAAACATGCGATACTTGCCCTTTTGAGGCCTATTTCCCCTAACATGTGCTCTCCAGATCATCCATCTTCTTTTTACAAACATCATGAGCTCGTGTGTGTGTGTGCGTGTGTGTGTGTGTGTGTTTCCTCTACTCATCCTCTGATGGGCACAGATGCTGATTCTCTAGTTGGCAACAATGAGTAAGGCTTCAATAGATGTGGGTGTGCACGTATCTTTGATATACACTGATTTCAGTTCCTTTGTGTATTCTTTTGGTTGATATAGCTGGGGTGTGTGATCATTCTACTTTCAGTTTATAAAGGCCCCTCAATACCAAGTACTGTAGTGGCTGGATTAATTTATATTCATTTCAGTAAAATAATAAATTTCTCCTCCCAACACCATTCTTTTCAACATTTTTATTCTTGATGATAGCCATTCTGACTGAGGCTAGAGAGAATTCCAGCATAGCACAGGCTTTTGCATTTATTTTCCTGATTAGATTATTGAATATTTTTATGGGCTAATTGGCCATTTGTACCTTTTGCCACTTAGATTGTTCTTTTGAATTTTCATTTAAAAATGTGTGTGTGACTCACTCATATAGACATATACTATAGGGTAAACCTACTAAAATCTGTACACCTAAAGAAACTAATCGAGGGAAGACACTTGCTAAAATGCTCAATCCCTATCCAGAAAAGCAGAGAGGATGGACATCAGAAGAAAGAGAAAACAGGGAACAAGTCAGGAGCCTGCCACAGAGGGCCTCTGCCTTGCAGACTATCAAAGCAGATGCTGAAGCTTATGGCCGACCCTTGGGCAGAGTGCAGGGAATCTTATGAAAGAAGTGGAAATAGTAAGATCTGAACAGGACAGGAACTCCACAAGGAGAGCAACACAACCAAATAATACGAGCACAGGGGTCTTTCCTGAGACTGATGGTCCAACCAAGTACCGTGCATTGAATGGCCTAGGACCCCTGCACAGATGTGGCCCATAGCAGTTCAGTGTCCAAGTGGGTTCCAAAATAATGGGAACAGGGACTGTCTCTGACATGAACTGATTGGCCTGCTCTTTGATCACCTCCCCCTGAGGGGGGAGCAGCCTTCCCAGGCCACAGAGGAAGAGAATGCGGCCACTTCTGATGAGACCTAATAGACTAGGATCAGAAGGAAGGAAAAAAGGACCTCCCCTATCAGTGGACTTGGGGAGGGACACGGGTGCAGAAGGGGGAGGGAGGGAGGGATTGGGAAGGGAGGAGGGAGGGAACTACAGGGGTATATAAGGTGAATAAAGTGTAATTAATAATTTAATAAAAATTAAAATTAAAAAATGTGTGCTCACATGTGTGCTGCCAAAGCCATACGGAAATGTTGAAGACCCTTGAGCTGCAGTTATAGGTGGCTGTGAGCCACCCAGTATGTGTGCTGGGAACCAAACTCAAGTCCTTTGCAAGAGCAGTAAGTAGACCTAATTGCTGAGTCATAACTTCAAACCTCTTTTTATGTTCATGTTTCTGATTTGTAATATGTATTTATTAAGTTCCTGGAATTGAACTACATGTGAATTCTGGCATACACTACTAGATTCACAAGTTGCATTGCTGGGTTCTGCTTACTATTTGGAATTGTCACATTCATTTTCAAAAGTGAAAAGTGCCTGTTAAAATTCTTTTGAGACAGTGTCTGACGTGGAATTTACTCTGTACCCCAGGAGGCTCTGAACTCATCCTGATTCTCTGGCCTCAATTTCTCAAGTGCTGAGATTATGGGCACTACTATACGGTCCCAAGTTTGTTGCTAAAGTTTAAATAGGGTTTACACAGAGATCTGCCATTCGCTGCAGTACTGAGTTAAATGTGTACGGGCTTTGTGTGCTGCGGCACTCACGTGGAAGCCAGAGAACAGCTTGCAGGGGTCAGTTCACTCCCTCCTCCATGTGAGGCCCAGACATCAAACTCAGCTCATCCAGGCTGGTGCAGGTACCTCCTTCCACTGAGCCATCTTTGTGCTGACTCATTGTCTACAGCTGCTTTTCACATGATTATTTGCCATGTTGTGTTAGTTTGGGTTTGTTTTTTTTTTAATCATTGTAATGAAGATAATTTGGAAAAAAAGTGTTTACTTTGGGTCAGAGTTTTGAAGGCTCTGACCCATGATTGGGTGAAATCACTGCTTTTCGATCTGTGGTAGAGCTGTTGATGGTAAAGATAGGGAGGGTGTGGTGAAGCCATCCATTCACTCTATGGCCAGGTAAAGTAAAAAAAAAAAAAAAAAAGACCAAGATCCCACAATCCTCTTTTATTTTTTTTGTATGACTGTTCTGCATATATGTATATATTTGCATCATGTCCATGCCATGTGTGCATGGAGGTCAAAGGAGGATATTGAATCCCTGTAGATGTAGTTACAGCTGTGAGCTACCACGTAGATGCTGGGATTCAAACTCCTGTCCCGAGCAAAAGCAACCAGTAATTTTTTTTTAATTTTAACATTTTTACTTTATATTAATCACAGGTTGTGTACTTTGTATCCCAGCCGTAGCCCCCTCCCCCATCCTTTCCCTATCCCACCTTTCCTCCCTCATCTCCTCCCTGCCCCTTTCCAAGTCCACTGATAGGGAGGCCCTCCTCCCCTTCCATCTAACTCTAGCTTATCAGGTCTCTTCAGGAATGGCTGTAAAGTCCTCTTCTGTGGCCTAGCAAGGCTGCTCCTCCCTCGGGGGATGGGGGCGGGGGAGGTGGGGAGGTCAAAGAGCCAGCCATTGAGTTCATGTCCAAAACAGTCCCTGTTCCCCTTACTAGGGTGCCCACTTGGATATTGAGCTACCATTTGCTACATACAAGCAGGGGTTCTAGGTTATATCCATACATGGTCCTTGCAACCAGTGTTTTTTAACCAAAGAGGAACCTTTTCAGATTTCAAACTCCTATTTTAAGAGAATACTCTCCAATACCTAAGAGCATCCTACTAGATGTCAGCTCTCAACTTTTTTCTTTCTTTTGAGATATGGTCTCACTGTGTAGCCTAGGATTGCCCAGAACTCATGGAGATGGACATCCCTTTGCCGTCTGTATAATGAGATTAAAGGCTTCCCACCACACCCAGCTTTCAGGCTCTTTTTTATTTTTTAATTTTTGGTTTCTAACAACACTGCCAGCTTTTAACACTGGGTTTTGGAGGGAGAGGAACATTCAGGATCCACTCCATACAATCATGTTTTTATATTCCTGCTGAAGTATATGGTCAACCAATTGTCTTAAGAACATGATAGTCTTGTTGCTTACTAATAATTTTTCAGAGTTGTTTTAAAAATATTTGCTGGGTATAAATTCTCTACCGGATATCTCTCTTATAAAAATAAATTGTCAGCATATGCTGGCAGAAGATAGGATAGCGATGGTGGCATTAAATTCTGTGAAAGTTCAGTGACAGGTACCAGAATATGAGATAAGGAAGACTAGTTAGAGAAAAGTTAAAAAAAATAAAAATTAAAAAAAAACAAAACAACAACAACCAAAAAAAAAAAAACAATTTTTTTTGAGACAAGATCTTAGTGTATAGTTCAGGCTGTTACTGAATCCAGCCTCTTCTCTTCAATTGTGGCATTGCAGGCATTATGTCACCGTAGCTTGCTGCCAGTAAGGGAAAATTAAATAAACTTATTATGTAGGATTCTGGGGAAAACTCAAAACATGGTATGGATGGTTCTAAATGATTGTCCAATGCAAAGGAATGTGTTAGCAGAATTGATAAAAGAGCACAAAATAGTTAAGGCCAGATGAGGCCATTCAACTACTTACTGAGGATTTGGGTTTTGTTTTGAAGGGCACTCACAGGCCTGTATTTGATAAGTTGGCCTCCAGATGCTGGCATTGTTTTGGGAGCGTGTGGAAATTTTTGGATTCAGAGCACAGATAATAGACACAGTATTAGGTAATAGGTAGACACACTTCTGGTTAGCTTTCTGCTGAATGTCTGTCTGTTGATGTGACCAGCTGCTTTATTCTCCAACCACATGGATAAGACCGAATTTCACCACCATGGTTCCCCTATTATGCCAGACTACTCTAGGGAACTGTGAACCCCAGGAAGCCTTTCTACCTTTTATTTGTTCATGTCAGGTATTTGATCACAATGATGAGAAAAAATAGCTAAGACAAGTGCTGAGGTCATAGAAGGATGGAGAAGAATCCGTGGTGGCGAGTACTGTGTGGTGCTGAAATTCAGCCCAAATCCTCTGCATGAACAAGCGTTGTAAGTCGCTGAGACATCTGGTCCTAAGACTGCCTTAAGCTTTTCTGTTTAGTAAGGGTCCATGAATCTTGGGGCTCTAAGGTATTTTCTCATTCAGGATAATCTTACCTTGGTAAGAGGCAATTATAAAGCAAGAAAATGTTCCTAAGTTTACAGTCCCTGAGAACTAGCTGTTTTGAATAGTCCATTCTGTTCTTTTCCCATGCCTGCATGCACCCATTACACTGTCCTCACTCACCAGCCCCCATGCATGCCAAGTCTGAACCCTGGGTGTAGCCTTCACTTTGGGGTTCTGAGGACATGCCCACTAAAAACACACAGAGACTTATCTTTTGTATTTCGTATGCTGTGAGTTTGAAACCAACACTTGGCCAATCATTGTATTTCTCCAGTAATTCAGGATGAAGTCACCTTTTCCTCTTACTAGGCACCACAGACTGGTCTGGCCTTCTTTAAGAATCCTAAATGACTTCTTTTCTTCATTTCCTACAAGACTCTGAAAACATATCCCCTGCTGAGCCTCTCCATGCCTGACACCCATGTGTAATGATCCATCATAGTACCACTATTCTATCCAGAACCTGGCGCTGCACCCCTGCACGAAGGACTCTAGATCGTAAGAGCCGAATAACACAAGAATCCATTCTACACAGAATTGGTTATCATTTTATATTTTCCAAAACAATCTTTAAAAAGCATCTAAGTGCTAAAATAATTTTGTATGTATTAAAAATAAGAGAATTGAAGGTGAAAGTATTGACAAACAGCAACTAGAATTATGAGTACAATATTCTATAGCATTGTACAAATGAGTATTTTAAAAATATAAGCATATTCTATGGACATGTTTCATGGAACCAGGAATTAAAGATAATTGATGATTATTGTTTGTTCACTGTCCAGACTTTCACTTATGAGCTAATACTTATGGTTGAATGGTTTGCGGTGTGTCCTCTAATAACTCTTCGTAATGCTCTACATGGGTGGATGTTACGCATTTGGAGGAAAAATGATGTGAAAATTAATCCCCCTAGTACTACAGATGTTCCAACAGCAATTAGTGCATGTCCTGGAAAAGGCAATGGTACTTCATCAACATAAATCTGAAAAGAAAAAGCAAAGTGCTTCTGTAAAACACTGGACATTGTATGATCCCCACAACTAACCACACAGCAAAATTCCACCCAGAGTTCTGTGGACACTCAGCAGCCTCTACCACCCACACTCTCACTCTCTGCCACGCCCCGTCCAAGCCTTCTCCAGCACGCAAATTCTGCCCATGTTTTTATCTTTATCCATAACTTGGATTGACAAACCATGTTTCATTTTCTCATTCATCATCCCATTTCATACTTTGTGCATTTATTGTACCTGAAATTCATCAGCTAACTCACAAAAACTGACTCCAGGAACCACAGACACCCTGAAGTGAAACAGCTCAGAGCCCTGTGGAACAAACACAGATGGTCATTATCAACGTGTGTGTTCCTTTAAATAAAGATACCCATGGGATCCACTTCCTTAGATGTCATCCATGAGGAGTGCCAAGGCTCTTGGGTGTGTACATCCCATATAAAATTAAAAGGTATTGAAACAAAAATTCATTAACAGAGTTTTACTTTCAGAATGAAACTAAAACATAGAACAATTTGTCTGTCATGAATACTTTGATTTATCCCTCATATCCGTGGGTTTAACATATCTCTGCATTTCCACTGGTTTTCACACTTACCTGGGCTTTGTGTGTCCTTTCATGATCCCTACCTTCTATAAACAACTTTTCTGCTTCTCTTTAACCAATTGATCTCACCTATTCCTTAGAAAATAGTAAATTAATTTTCTGTTCAACACTTAGATTCCTATCAAAATTAGACAGCAAAAGAAATAAAGAAAAGGAAACATTTTCTATATACTTTAAAGCTGCTGTCCCTACCATCAATCAACATCTAAACTTTCAATCTTACTTAGCACACATGCTTTACTTTAACCTGGTAAAAATGAAAATGCTGTCAACTCACCCTTATACTGAGGTTGAGACCTAAAGGATTATACACTGGAGTGTCAAGCAGTGTCTCTAAGTAATCCTTCAGCTCCTTAACGTTCTCTGGCACAGTGTGCTCTGGAACACACAAAATACATTTTAAGCACATTATATTTTCACATTTTGCCTAGAAGTTGTTACATACAGTAACTCATGTTATTTAATTTGTAAGTAACTTTAGAGTTGGGTTTTACTAAAGATATTTTAATATAGGCTTAAGCAGAAGAGTTAAGAGAAAAAAGTAAACACTTAGAAGAGAGAAAAATATTCGCAGAGCATGAGCTGCAGAAGATAAGACAGACACAAGCATGGGGGTCGGTCGGCTCACGGAAGAGTTATCTACTGTTATTTAAAAAGTGTCTGGTAATTAGGTGTGACAGGAAGGTTGAGTGGTTAAGAGTGCTAGCTGCTCTTGTTGAGGACCTGGGTTCAATTCCCAGCAGCCATATGGCAGCTCACAACCACCTGTAACTCCAGTACTAGGAAATTTGATGGTCTCCTTTGACCACTGAGGGTACCACGCATGGAAGTGAAGCACAGACAAGCAGATAAAACAATCATATTCAGAAAACATAAAGAAATTCTGGCACTGATTGAACCAGTTTATAGTGGATAAGCACGCTACTGCCAACATATGTTCTCACTTCTCTTGGGGGGCAGATTAGATTAACTGCCCACATTGATGCAGTGTCCTCCTCAAGGAGAAGCCTTCTGGGCACCTTGCTTTAGCTTGAGTTCTTTCTAGCCTCTTACTTATGGGAAACCAATCCTGACATGAGAATTTTGCATTTTCCACAGTCGTGGGCAAAGGGTTTTTCCTCAGATGGCAGTCAAGTTGCACAATAGGATCACTGACAGGTTCTCTAAGAGAAGTAGACAGCTCTCCTACCTACATTCTGAACATGTGAGTCAGGGATAGGTCTTATCAGCTCTGGTGGTGTAATGTTAAGAGTAGCTAAAGCAAATAATTCAAACTCTAACTATTTCCTTAGCTAATTTTCATTGAGAATGCTCTCACTATGGCTAACTTACTAGTTTAACAGTCAGCTTGTAAAATACTTCCATGTTAAAAGTCAGTTCTCCAAATCTGGTGAGAGCCACCAGGAAACCACAGAAACTGGGACCCTTAACATTTGAGAATGGGAACTTTACCTTCCTTATTGGAGTTTTCACTATGATACGGCATTACATTTGGCAGAGTAAGACTCATTGACATGTCTATAGACCCAGCGAGTAGTAATGACTACTCGAGTTTGAATTCAGTTCATCTACCTGCTTCACTGGACCCAGCCGCCATCTTCATGCCTTTTTTGTGGAGCAACACTGGGGATTGAACCTAGGGCTTTGAGCATTCTAGGCAAGCATTCTGCTTCTGAGCTACAACCTCGGTCTTTGTCTAGTTCTCTCTCTCTCTCTCTCTCTCTCTCTTAAAAATATCCATGCATAAATAAATATAAAATATGCAACTAAAAGTTGTAGCTGTGGTTTAAAACTGAATTTAAGTGAGGTCCCTTTTGTATTGTCTTTTTCTAGCTCCTTTACCATGAAATTCTCACGCTCTTTTTCTTCCTTCTTTTTGGGACAATGGATCATGTAGCCAGGCTGGTCCTTGGACTCCTGATCCTCTTGTCTCTGATTTAAAAGTTCTGGGATTACAACTGTGTCCTACCACATTCAGCTAAAAAATCTTCACAAAACTTTACTTCCATAGTTAGAAGCATCTCCTACAGAATGTCTGGAAACAGAACATTGGGGTAACTGCCGACACAGTGAATAATGACACACAACTGACACACCAAACCTCAATCATTGTAGCTACTGAACTCCAACATGACTTTTAGACTCATTTCTGTGCTTCACTTGTTTGCTAAAGATTTGTTTTTAGCTATGTTTGCATGTGGGTACCTGTAGCACCCCAGACACATAGGCAGAGGACACTTAGCAGCTGGAGGTGTGAGCTGTTGACATGGGCCCTCTGCATGAGCAGAGTGCTCTTAACTCCCAAGAGATTTCCTCAGTTCTACAGTTCAAATTCAAAGCAAAACTAAACTGGCCTTACACCAACGAATCCAGGTTACTGGAAGGGATGAGAACATAAAAGGAGATGACAAAGGTGAATGTGAAAATGCCAATGATTCAACTCCTTTTCCCAAAAACTCCTGGCTATTTCTCCTGTGAACAGGCTTTGCGATCCACTCATTTTTTTTAAAATCAGTAATAATAAAATGGCTTGTAAGATAAGCATAGAAGACAGAAAACCATACTTAGTTCCCAGTTTTTTCTCATATTGACTTCAGTCACGGTAACCAAATATGGAGGTTCCACGGAGAATTTTCCTCTTTCATTGAGAATCTCCAAAACAACAGGATATTGTGTGACTGGAAACCTGAAGCGATGAACCTAAAATGCAAATTCCATGAATGAATATAAGTCTGGAAATTCAATAGTGTCATTCCTGATCAAGAAATGAATGAGATTTTGACAGAACCTTGGGTATTCTAAGTGGAGTGCTTCCTAAAGCCTCTGCCTTTCAGAAACAAAAAGAACAAATCACAACAAAATCCATGCAAATTCCAAGGCAGGAAACATGGTAATGAGATGCATAACTTTTAAAAATGTTTGCAGTTAGTATAAAAAGGGATAGGAGTTAAAATGGAGTTTCCTTTCATATGTACTCACACACACACACACGTATACAATATATATTATATAAAATTATCAGGAATTGTCTTCCAAAAATGTTGTTATACTCTGGGTTTTGTTTTGCACTTCTTTTGCAGGTCTCCTCCTTCTCTCCAGATACACCTCCCTTCTGTTTTTATGTCACATAAATTCTCTTATCTATCTATCTCTTCATCTGCTTGCCTGGTTTCTTTTCTACTTTCTACTCTCCCAATTCACACCTACGTATAGAGTCTTCACATGAGGAATAACACAGGACTTTTCTTCTAAGCCTGATTTATCCCACTTAACACAATGATCTCCAGTACCAACTGTCCTCCTGTAAATGTAATTTAATGTTTTTTTCATGTCACAAGAACACATTGTACAACACATTGTCTATCCATGTGCTGACGGACATTTTGGGTGGTTTCCTTTCTTAGTCATTGTGAGTACTGCAGTAATAAGCATGTGTGCGCGTGCATCTCTGTGGGATAGTGACTAGGTCCTTTGGGTATATCTCCAGGAGTAGTTCAGCTGGGGCACATGGTAGTCTGAAAATTACATTACATTCAATTAATTCATTAGTAGTATGATTGTTAATTGTGTGTGATACATGTGTATATTTGTACCCATGAAATGGAGAGGGCAGAGTATTTTTATTTCAGAGATAAGTTTAGTTAATTCCTCTAAGTGCAGAAGTCAGATCTTCTTAGCTGGGTCATATTTGGTACTAAGTCACAATAGACATTATTTACACACGTGAGAGTACTTTAGTTTTAAGATGTTTTTATGTTTTTGCCTGCATGTTTGTCTCCAAGCCACGTCAATACAGTGCCAGTAGAAGCCAGAAGAGGGCATCAGAGCCTCTAGAACTGGAGTTGAGAAGGTTGTGAGCTGCATGTGGCTTCTGGGAATTGAACCTGGGTCTTCAGCAAAAGCAACAAATGCCCTTATCCACTCAGCCATGCCTCCAGCCTCCACATCTGAGTTTCCATGTTTAACTAAAAGCACATTTGCAGTCACAGGAATGGGAAATCATTGCATCATCAGGTAAATATAAATCATCTTACCTTTTCTTTGCAGTCCGAGAAAGCGACAGCATGTGAAAACTTTTGATGTTCAGTGCAGTTGCACATTTCCCGACTGGTTGCATTAGCACACTGTTTGTATTTGCCAGTTTCCTGCAGACAGAAGCAACATAGATTGTCTGGTTTTCATGATTTGGAATTTTTCCAAAGTAAGTGTTTAGGGAATACTTATTCTCTGAATAATAAAATTTCAAGAAGTTAAAGAAGA
>JAQQSO010006064.1:0-11572 GCA_028658305.1 Pachyuromys duprasi
TTTCCGCAGCCATTCTGTTATTCTGTGTCTTTTTATTGGAGAATTGAGTCCATTGATGTTGATAGATAATAGTGACCAATGACTGTTAGTTCCTTTTACTGTGGAGTTGGTGGTCTTACTGTGATTCATTGCTTTTTTTGTTGTTTTGCTGTTGAGAAATTTTCTGTATCACCTCCCAAGATTCTGTCTTCCATCTCCTGTATTCTATTGGTTATGCTTACCTTTGTGGTTCCTGATCTTTTCTCTAAGTTCTCCAATTCCAGGTTCTTCTCCCTTTGTGTCTTCTTTATAGATTCTAATTCTGTTTTCATGCTTTGTATCGTTTCTTTCAACTGATTGATTGTGTCTCCTATTTTGGTTGCTTCCCCTCTGTTTATCTTTAATTGTTTATCTATGTGGGCAGTTAAATTCTTCTACATTTCTTTGAGGGCCTTGTTCATTTCATCTTTTTGTCTCTCTTTTTGTTCCTCCAATATCTTCATAATCATAGCTTTAACATAATTTTCCTGTGTCTCCACTGAATTAAAATCTCCACTGCTTTTGGGTGTTTCTGGTGTGGCCATGGTGTCCTGATTTTTGTTGGGTGAGTTCTTTCATCGATTTCTGGGCATTTGTTAATAATTTGTTTATAATTTCTTTATATATAATCAAGGAACTGTTTGTGGTTTAAGGCTGAACTTCCGACTGGAACTGTCAATCTCTTGTGTCAGGAGTATTCTTCAAGAAGATCAGGGAATTCCAGTGGTTTGTTAGTGTGTGTTGTTGACTCAGTTGAACTCTGTTGTGGGCTCTGTGTGCCCGGTTTCGTGCTCTGTGCTAGAAGCTTTGAGCACTGCAGGGCGGTCACCAGTCTGGTTTGGAGACTTGGCTCCTCACTCTGTTTTAGAGGCTGAGTGTCCTGGTTTGAGATGTCAGCTGGGGGTTCTTTACTCTGCCCTGGGCTTGCTGCTAAGGGCTCTCCCCTGGACTGGAGACTTGGGGCCCCCTTCTGGGTCAGGGGCTGTGCACCATGATCTGAAATGATATTTGGGGCACACACAGTGGGGTCTGGATTGGTTGCAGGCGTTGCCCAGCAGTGTTCACCTGTTGTATGCAGGCCTGTCTGAAATGGTCCCCGAGGCCTTCTCTCTGGCCCATGGAGACACACAGGGACTGAGTTGGTTGCTTGCAGACCCGAGCAGTGTTCGCCCACAGTGTGCAGGCTGGTCAAGATGTTCCCCTAGGCCCTCTCAGACTGAGGTGGTTCTGGTGGAGGTGATAGGTGTGTGCCTGCCATATGCCCGCAGGTTGAAGAAGAGCCCGGGTTCTTCTCAGATTGGCCCGTGAACACACACACAGGCTGAGGTGGTTGCTGGTGGATCAGAGCAGTGTGTGCCTGTAATATGCAGGTCAGTCAACTTGGTACTCAGGTCCTTCTCAGTCTGGCCCGGAGAATGTGTGACCCAGTCTGGTATGGTGGCTGCTGGTGCCCAGCGTGGCTGCTCATTCAGATCAGAGCTGTGTGCCACCAGTCACCAGGAGTTTTTTCCGGGGAATAACTGTGTATCCCTAGGATTTTCCCACTTGATTTCCTCACCGTAGGAGTTCTGCTCACCTGGCACTCACAAATGCTGGTGTTATAGGTCCCAGAGTTCAGTCTCCTGGTCTCTGCAATGTTTCTGCTGTCCTATTCCTCAGACACAGTGTTCTCTTGTGGCAGCCATCTTGGATCTCGGGACAGGTTTCTTTATAAATTCTATACCCCATGTTTACTAAGAGTTCCCAGTAATTTTCCAGAAAGCAGAATGTGAATTGAGACAAACCCCACCCTGTTGCAAAGAATTGGGAAAGTTCTCCTCCCCGCTGTGGAGGATCGTCCAGGTTTGCAGTACAAAATAACAGTTGTCTGGTAACTGGTCCAAATGTTACAGCTCCCCCACCCACATCAGGGTGGGACCAGATGGACTTGGATCCTAAAATAATCCAATTATTTTAAAAGTCAACTACTCTACACAATCCAGTGTTGCCAACCTTGCAACCTCTGAAATTCCCATGCTTCTTCCTTTAAAAAACCTCAGCCTTCTATCTCTCCTTGCTTTTCCTGCTGGTTTTGTGGGGGCCAGCCACATTGAGCGATGGTTCAAATAAACCTCTTGCTATTGCATCATTCATATGGACACCTGAGTTCTCTTCATCCCTCTCTGAAAGTTAGGGTCCCCTTTGGGCCTAAGAGTAGTTCAGAAACTTTCTCTAAATATAAGTACTTTCTGTATTCAGACGAAGTCCGGAATGCACAGAAGTCACATGAAATCCAGGTCTATATTATTAATATCATTGTCTCCAACGTCTTTACCACAGTGAAATGTTTCCTGTAAAACTTTGTTTTTAGGGAGAAAATCTTACGTATTTGTTTTTTGCTGTTGTTCTTTATTTTTTTTTTTCGTTTTTATGCTTTATTTCAAAACAAAGATGATCATGCATGATCGAACATCAGCAACCCTTTCCTCAAGGTTTGAGATCATTTTATGAAGCAGAAAGAAATAATCTGGAGTTATATTACAGAAAATGAGTAGTGCAGGGATGAAGGAAATCCTTGGTGTAAGTTAATTTGCTTCTGATTGTGTCTTTTTTTAAATTGGTTCATTACAATTTATTCACTTTGTATCTCTTCTGCAGCTTCCTTCCTCATCTCCTCCCAGTCCCACCCACCCTTTCTCTTCTCCCCTATGCCCTTTTCCTAGTCTCCTGATAGGGAGGACCTCTCCCCCTTCTGTCTGACCCTAGCTTACTATGTACTTTAAGTCAAACCTATATGGTCCTCAAAAGTTGTGAAAAAGGAAAACTGTGAAGCGTCAAAATAAGACTTTTGAAACACATTTTACTTTGGTAAAATGTACCATATCAGAAGTTTAAATATATGTGCTTTATACCCAAACAACAAAATAAACAGTAACATATCGAATAATGATATTCACTAATCACACTAATATTTAGTGATATTTCATTTCCATGAATACAAACATTATTTTAAAACATCATTTTAATGAACCAATGCACTATAAGGAAACAAACTGCAAAATGACTTAAATAAATAATGTATCGTTCAAAAATATAAATCTGTATCATAAGTAAAAGATAAACACAAATAATTGCACATGTTTGTAAAGCACAATAATGTTTTCATATAAGGACAAGATATGTTGCTAGTCAATGTAATATTTAACTGAATAAACAATTTATGCAATTATCTGATAATGGTTATTAGTACATCAACTTTAAAAGCTATCATAAAAGTTATAAACACTCCAAATCCTGTCTTCTAGATATTTTAAATGTAAATGTGTACTTTCAAATTACATATTATTTTTATTTTGGTTTTATTTTAATTTTTGGGTTTTTTGCATATGCATGCTTTTGCGTATTGCTCTTCACCTGCAAACGGGCTCAGATACCTGCATATGTAAAAAGAAGGTGTTGGATGGTCTGATAGTGTATTTATAGTCACTTGTGGGCTTACTGATGAGGGTTTTATGAGGTAATTTCTAGATTTCTTTTGCTGGGTGATCATATACTGAACTGAATTTTAGCAAAGGAGTAAACTGCCTAACTGCATTTATTGTTCTGTCTGCTGACACTGTAAAGGGAAGAACTGCCTCAAGTCCGATAGCCATGACTGCCAGGCTGTGACAAACAATACTCTCAAACTGAGAGCGCAGACAGACCTTCTCTCCTGAAGTTGGTTATGTTGGGTATTTTGTTCTAGGCAAGTGTGGCATAACACTCTAACTCAGAAAATCACTTGTCTTCTGAATGTAGAAACAACAAGATGGAGG
This sequence comes from Pachyuromys duprasi, assembly GCA_028658305.1. Classification (NCBI taxonomy): domain Eukaryota; kingdom Metazoa; phylum Chordata; class Mammalia; order Rodentia; family Muridae; genus Pachyuromys; species Pachyuromys duprasi. The sequence goes on from JAQQSO010006064.1 coordinate 3,813, forward strand.
CAGTTTGTGTTGCTTTTAAGCTAACAGCATGTAAACTGTTGAAATCTTGTATGAATGTATTCTTATAAAAACTAACACAAGCCAATACAATTGTGGAGGAGTCAATTTTAATTAATTAATTAAAAAAATTTTTACTAAGAAATTATCTGAAATTATCAAACAAAAAGTTAGAATTTCACCAAAAGTTGTCTTCACTGGTCTCTGGTCTTTGGCGTGTTAGTATATTATATAAAACTAAAGCTATTGATATTAAAAATCCCCTATCACCTGCAAATGCCTCTTTTTGACTTTATTTCTGAGTATAAGACCCTTTATCAGAATAGCATGCACACAAATGTGGTAGATGAGAGAAAAATGTACTGATGGCTGTTGAAGAAGGTGCAGGGCTGAGATGCATTGGTGACTCAGTGAAATGCTGTTGATGAAGGTATTCTATCTTTTCCTTCCATAGAATCTGCATTTGCAAAGAAAGCTTAAAACCTTCACTCATACATATGTTGATGTACATAATTTCTTCACAGAATAGGGTGTTATTAACATAGCCCTCATTTTTACTTAATGCATGAAATAATTAGCCAGGAGAAACTAAAAAGTCATAGTTGTACTTACAAGTGTTGATAATGAGTATTATATATTTTAACTAGTTCTTATCCATGTTGTACATTAAGCAACTCATGAAGCTAAATGTATTTTAAATTATTGGTTTAACCATGCTAATTTAATTCATCATAAATATACTTTATATACTTGCTAAAATATTATATGTATACAATATTCAATGAATATTCTTAGTGGGGTAAACAAACAATTCAGTAAACATGTTTTAGGAGGACATATAATCTGATTTTCTGAATAAATCATGTTCTTTCTGACTTTCTTTTCTTCCTAGTTTCCTTTCTCCCTCTCTCATTAGTTTCCTCTCTTGCTATTCTCTCTCTTTTTCCTATCTCTCACCCAATCTTCTTCTCCTTCTCTCTCAAGCTAACCATAACTCAACATGAAGCCTCCCACATTTATATTTGAAATTGTATTAAAAGACAGAATTGTATTTATGTAGCACAGACATCCAGTGCATTGAAACATCAATATTATAAACATTATCTCTAATTTGAAAGCAAAGTTCAGGGTTTTATAATACTTTGTCCTTTTCTGAAAAGCTTTTAATGTACTGGGATAACTCCTCACTCCAAGTCTCTTATATATAATAATCAAACTCCGAGAGAAACAGTCTGCACAAAGGTCACATTGCCTACTGGATACGAAAGAGTACCAAGAACCTGTGCACAATTCAGAAAAGCATTAAACATATGACAGACTAAGGTCACTAAAAGGTAATATAAAACTATGCAGATTAAGAAATTCCATTACTAGAAATGAAGCAAGTAATGCAAGTGTCAGGCTGAGGCTGAGGCATAGATTAGCCTCTATATCAAGATTTTTATCAACAGACAAGAAAATAACAGAAAAGAGAAAGCTGTATTGTTGCTTTTTTTTTGCCCAAATTACAGTGTTACAACAATATGAAGTATTGTACAATACTACATATTTTGTACAATATGTCTCAACTGCTGAGACATATTTAACTATATATTGAACTTTGATTTAGTAGTATAATCTTGCCTATATAAATCAAAATATGATCTTTATATTATTATATACAGTAGCTTTCAGTAGTTCTTACAAAAAGAAAGAATCAATAGATTAGCACAATGATTGATTTGTTGAACAAACTCATATCATTGTGAGGGTTTTCAGTTTCACTGATACAATGCATTCATAAAGAAATTTGCTGGTAAATGGAGGGAATTGGAAAAGATCATCCTGAGTGAGGCATCCAAGAAGCAGAAAGACAAACAGGGTGTAAACTCACTTATAACTGGATATTATACATATAATATAGGATAAACCTGTATACCTAAGGAAGCTAATCAGGAAGGAGGACTCTGGCTAAGATGCTCAGTCCCATTCAGAAAGGCAAAAAGGATGGAAATCGGAGGAGGGAGAAAACAGGGAACAGGACAGGAGCCTACCACAGAGGGCCTGTGTAAGGTTCTACCCTGCAGGGTATTGAGGCAGATGCTGAGACTCATAGCCAAACTTTGGACAGAGGGCAGGGAATCTTATGAAAGAAGTGGGAGATAATAAGACCTGGAGAGGACAGGAGCTCCACAAGGACAGCAACAGGTCCAAAGAGTCTGGGCACAGGGGTCTTTTCTGAAACTGATACTCCAGCCAAGGACCATTCATGGAGATTGCCTGGAACCCCTGCACAAAGGTAGCCTATGGCAGTTCATTATCCAAGTGGGCTCCATACTAATGGCACAGGGACTGTCTCTGACATTAACTCAGTGGCTGGCTCTTTAATCACCAGCCTTACCAGGCCACAGAAGAAGACAATGCAAATTATTTTGATGAGACCTGATAGACTAGGATCAGAGGGTAGGGGAGGAGGACCGCCCTTATCAGTGGACTGGGAGAGGGACACAGGTGTGGAAGAGGGAGGGTGGGACTGGGAAAGGAGGAGGGGGGAATTACAGGGGGATACAAACTGTCATTTAAAAAAATAAAAATAAATATGTAGGAAAAAAAAGAATGTTTCAGAAACCTAAATGCAAGCAACCAGAATGGACCTGGTATTTATGGATGTTAACATTTCTTTAAGATTTTAATTTAATTTCCATGAAGTTATTTTATGGAATAAAGTCAAGAAAATTTTCTTACAAGCACATTTTTATCTTTTTCAACTACATATAGATATGCACATATAGTCCTATGTATGTATGTATGTATGTATGTATGTACGTATGTATATATAATACATATAAATGTGTTTATGCATTGTAGATACATATGTGCACATATATGGAAGTTCCTGGACCCTTCTAACAGACACACACACAGCAGTCTATCTTCCTGGAAATAGGCAAATATAACAGAGAAATACAAAGCAAAATGCTGTGTATTTTTAACACCATGTGGAATTGAAGATATATGACATATTTAGGGCATCCAAGATGGCAGCGACTAGCGTGCACTTTATCTGAGGGGCAAAGGACCTAAAACGCTGAAATCGTTGAGTGAAGGGATTACTGAAGCCAGAACAGAGTTAGTTATCTAGGCTTCCAGGGAGAAAGAGACTAACCATGAACTGAGTCCATCTAGAATCAGGTCACCAGCAGACTCCTCTGGGAGGATACACTCCCGAAAGTGATCCCTAGGCACTTCCAGGTATTCAACTCCCCATTCCCTCTTTGGAGGAGGCAGGAGGTGGCCAGCAGAATCTGCCACAGACCACAGTGCCTATGTCCCAGCCCCAGCGACAGCGGCAGTTTCTACCAAAGAAACCCAGGCTGAGCTTGAGAATACCCAACCTTTTCTGGCACTCCCCTGAGACCTCCACCATAAGCCTGTCCTTGCGGAGCAGAAGGGTAGAGAGGCACACTGCAGGTTCTGCCATAGCACACAGTGTCCTAGCTCCAGCACTGCCAGCTGCTTCTAGCAAATAAGCCCCTGCTTGGGATCTGGGACTGAGGTCACTCAACACTTCCTGACACTCTCCCGGGTCCAGCCACAATAAGGTCTAGCACCAAGCTCTAGCACCAGCAGCTCCTAGCAGAGAAACCCGGCTCAGGATCGGGGAATGAGAATACTCAACCATTCTTGGCACTTCACGGACACCATTCCCATAAGTTTGCCCTGGTGGAGGGGCAGGACAGAGAGGTGGCCTGTGGTTTCTGCCAAGGGCCACAGCACCTGAGTTCCAGCGCACCCAGTGGCTCCTGGCATAGAAACCCCGATTTGGGATCTGAGTCTGAGGACACTCAACCCTATCTGGTACTTCCCTGGAGCTGGACAACATATGCACTACTGCCAGGCAGCTTCTGGCAGAGATATCTGGGCCCAGGATCTGGGACTGAGAACACTCAACTCAAACCTTTCCTCTACTCCCCGGGGACCAGCTGCCATAAGCCTTCCCTGGCAGAGGGGAAAGGCAGAGAGGCAGCCTGCAGACTCCACCACAGTTCACAGCTCCTGGGCCCCGGCCTCAGGATTGGGGATTCAGTCTCCACTCTCACCACCCATCCCCACCCCAGCACTTCCCTGGGTCCAGCCATCAAAATCATTCCCTAGTGGAAGTGTAGGATACAGAAGGAACCTGCAGATTCCGCCACAGATCACACTCCCGGGCCCCAGCACAGGCTGCGCCCAGCACAGCACACAGTGTAGGTGGACACCAAGACCTGCTGCTATAGCACCACTGAGCTGACTGTTAGCCTACACCCACATTTGCCCAGCAGAATCAAATTGGAGAGTAGAGAGCAAGGGGAACCCCTGTGCATTCCAACTGGTCCTGCAAGGGAGTGAGTGTGCCTTCAAAGGAGTGTTTGCCACAGATCCAGGGCCCCTCTACACAAGCCACCAGACAACAGATCCTTACCACCCACACACTAGTGTGGGCATCATATGGATTCTTGGGATGGCAATCCTAACACTGACGCCTCTGCTCTGCGGGACTACCAATGAATTCCAGGCAAGCAATTCCTGGATCCCAAACAGAGCTGCATATCAGTAACCTGCAGGCCACTACGATAGTCAGGGAACCCACCCATGCACACTGCACCCACTAAAAGAGCCTGCAAATAGCACCAGCATCACATACCTCACTTAGGTAAAGCTGAAACCAAAATACACACTCCCAAACCAGTGAACCTCTTTCATCTTCCTCAAAAAACAGTCCAAAAAACTGAAAGAGACCACCCTAGCCTGAACTACAGACTCCAGGAACAAACAGATAAGCAGATGGCCACAGCCCTCGTAAGAACACACCCAACAAAACTCAGGACATCATGGCCTTACCAGCAACCCCCAAACAAAGAGGAAATGAACAAATATCTCAAAGAAATAACCATACAAATGTAGGTAAATAAAGAAGAAATGAACAAAGCTCTCAAAGAAATACAAGCACATAGAGCTAAACCAGTCTATGCACAATTAGCGACATATAGACAAGAAACAAACAAAATCATAGAAGCCATTATTGAAAAGCAGGACTCCATGTTTAATCAGATGAAGTAAATGATGCAAGACATGAAAACAGAATTAGAATAAATAGAGAACACACAAACAGAAAAACCTGGAGCTGGAGAACATAGAGAAAAGGTCAAGAACTACAAAGGCAAGCATCACCAACAGAATACAAGAGATGGAAGAGAGAATCTCAGGTACTGAAGATACACTTGCAGAAATAGCTACAACTCTCAAAAGAAAAAATAAAATCAGAAAAGTTCCAAACACAAAACATCCAAGAAATCAAGGACACCATGAAAAGACAAAATCTAAGAGTAATAGGAGTAGATGAAAACGAAGACATCAGGTTCCCAGGCCCAGAAAATATTTTCAAGAAAATCATACAAAAAAAAATCCCAACTTAAAGAAAGACATATCCATAAACATACAAGAGGCCTACAGAACACCAAATACACTAGACCGAAACACTGAACCTACAGAACAAACAAAAAATATTAAAATCAGCATGGGAAAAAGGCCAAGTAACTTATGAAGGTCTATTTACCAGAATCACACCAGATTTCTCAACAGAAACTATGAAAGACAGAAGGTCCTGGGCAGAAATCATGTAGACCTTAAGGGACCACAGATGCCAACCAGACTACTATACCCATCAAAACTTTCAATCAACATAGAGGGAGAATTCAACATATTCCATGCCAAAACCATATTTAAACAATATCTAAACAGTAACCCAGTCCTAAAGAAGTTACTAGAAGGGAAATTCCAACACAACGAAAACAACTACATCCAAGGAAACATAGGATAGATAAATACACAACCAAAAAAAAAAAAAAAACACAAAGAAATATAAGCAATGAAACAGAGCAACACCACCAACCCCATATCAAAAGAAAGTAACATTCATTGGTCATTAATATCTATCAACATCAATGGACTCAATTCTCCAATAAAAAGAGAATTAGACACAGACTAACAGAATGGTTGCAGAAACAAGATCCAACATCCTGTTGCATTCAAGAAAAACACCGAATCAGATTGGGAGGGATCCAAGATGGCTGCCAGGAGAGGATACCATGTCTGAGGAGTAGGACAGCAGAAACAATGCAGTGACCAGGAGACTGAACTCTGGGACCTAAAACACCAGTATTTGTGATTGCCAGGTGAGCTGAACTCCTACAGCGCGGAAACCAAGTGGGAAAATCCTAGGGACACCCAGTTATTCCCCTGAAAAATCTCCGGGTGACCAGCAGCACACAGCTCTGATCTGAATGAGCAGCCCCTCTGGGTGCCCAAAGCTGCAATATCAGACTGGGTCTCACAGACTCTGGGCCAGACAGAGGAGGAACCGGATACCATTTTGACTGACCTGCACACTGTGGGTCTGCCATAACCACCTCAGTCCCTGTGTGAGTCCACAGGCCAGTCAGACAAAGATCCTGCGGGCATACAGCAGGCAAACACCAATCTTGTCCGCTGGAAACCACCTCAGTCCCAGTGTGTGTGTGGGTACACCAGACTGAGAGGGCCTAGGAGACTGTTGTGACTGGCCTGCACACTGCAGGACACACACTGCTCAGACCCGCCAGCTACTACCTCAGTCAATGGGTGTGTGTGTGTGTGTGTGTGTGTGTGTGTGTGTGTATGTGTCCACAGGACAGTCTGGGAAAGCCCTGGGTTCTGCTTCTACTGGCGGGCATTCACCAGGTACACACCAATAGCATCCGCCTGAAACACCTCAGACTGAGAGGGCCTGGGAGACAGTTTTAACCAGCCTGCATGCACGAAGGTCCGCCAGCGACCACCTGAGTTCTTGTGTGTGTCCACAGGCCAGTCTGAGAAGGCCATGGGCAACATTTCAGACAGGCCTGCATACAGCAGATACACGCTGCTCTGCAACGCCTGCAACCAATCCAGACCCACTGTATGTGCCCCAAATATCATCTCAGACCATGGTGCACAGCCCCTGGCCCTGAAGGGGGCGCCAAATCTCCAGTTTAAGGGAGAGCCCTTAGCAGCAAGCCCAGGGCAGAGCACAGAGCCCCCAGCTGACATCTCAAAACTGAGCACTCAGCATCTAACACAGAATAAGGAGCAAAACTTCCAGACCAGAAGGGTGACTGGCCTGTAGCGCTCATACCTTCTAGCACAGAGCACGAAGCCAGGAACACAGAGCCCACAACAGAGTTCAACTGAGACAACAACACACACACTAACAAACTCCTGGAACTGCCTGATCTTCTTGAAGAATACTCCTGACACAAGATATTGACAGTCCCAGTCTGAAGTTCAGCCTTAAAGCACAAACAGCTCCTTGATTATATATAAACAAATGCCCAGAAATCGGCGAAAGAACTCACCCAACAAAAATCAGGACACCATGGCCCCATAAGCAGTGGAGATTTTAATTCAGTGGAGACACAGGAAAATTATCTTAAAGCTATGATTATGCAGATATTGGAGAAACAAAAAGAGAGACAAAAAGATGAAATGAACAAGGCCCTCAAAGAAATGGAAAAGAATTTAACTGCCCACATAGAGGAACAATCAAAGATAAACAGAGAGGAAACAACCAATATAGGAGACACAGTCAATCAGTTGAAGAAAATGGTACAAAGCATGAAAATGGAATTAGAATCTATAAAGAAGACACAAAGGGAGAAGAACCTGGAACTGGAGAACTTAGAGAAAATATCAGGAACCACAAAGGTAAGTATCAACAATAGAATACA
>JAQQSO010006065.1:0-11571 GCA_028658305.1 Pachyuromys duprasi
AAAAAAAAAAAGAAAAATCATTTTGTACTAGGTTATTATTTCCCCAAACCAATTCTGTGAAACACTGGCCTAAACAGCAAATAGAATTGTCTCTTTCTGTGCAACTCCACTCAGACACACAACTCCACAGACACAACATACAATATACCTCTCTTCACTCCAAGAACTATGAGAAATCAAGTTCGACAGCCTATTTTAATTGCATTTTTCAAAAATCAAAAGGGTTAACAGGGCAGTGGTGGCACACACCTTTGACCCCAGCACTTGGGGGCCAGAGGCAAGCAGATCTCTGAGTTTAAGTCTAGCCTGGTCTACAGAGTGAGTTCCAGGACAGCCAGAGCTAAATCAGAGAAACCTTGTCAAAAAAAAAAAGAACAAAAACAAAACAAAAAAGGCTTAATGAATTTTCAATCTCAAAGAGGCCTACAGTTTTTTAAATGATATTTCTCAAATTAGTTTACTCAGCAATTCCTTAGCACACCAACTAATTTTTCTCAAAAAAAAAAAAAAAAAAAACCCAAAACGACAGACAGAACAATCTGAGAATGTCTATGTCTTTCTTCAGCTCTGTCCAGGTGCAACCATCATGTTAACATTCAGAAGGCTCTGTGGGTATGAGTCTTCATTTTCTCCCATATTAGTTTTAGAAATCAACTCATCTATTCTATGTCATTTTAATATTATCTGTTCATGTGATAATCATTTTTAAAATTTTATACTATTCCCTAAAAAAGGCTTTGGATAAATGCCAAAAATATTGTAAATTAGTTTACTCTAGTGTATCCCCTGTAGCTCAGCTTTTAAAAATAGGAGTGCTGATTATTCAGAAAGGTTATTTTTTTTGCAACTATGAAATCTTGTTAATCAAATATCATTAGGAGAGAAAGATATCCACAAGAACAAAATAGTTTATATTCTTAGAAAATTCTCTACATATGCTATTAATCAAAAATTTAAGGCTACAGTGTAGCTCAGTGGTGGTAGCTGCTAAAATATACTTTGGTTTGATCATAGCACCACACACACACCCTCACACATGCATGCACACACACACACAGATGCATGTACAACACATGCATGCACATGCATACATTCACACTAATTATTTAATTGCATGTTTTGCTTCTGAGGTTTTTTTTTTCATCTCTCAACTTTCACACCCTTGTAAGTCATTTATTACTGTCCTCTTTATTCTAAATAGTAGGTGATTTAGCTAAAACTCTAGAAGCCCAGTAAATCTTCTCAGTCCCTTTTAAAGGAGAAGGGTTCATCTCCCCTTAACAGATCTCTTACTGTAAAGACACTGACCATCTGGAATTGCTCAAATGGCTATTAGTTAAGTGGTTACTCTGTGTGCCAGACATGACGCTAAGTTCATCTTCTGAATCATCTTGTTGATCAGCACGGTCACATGCTATCTGGGTCATTATACATTTACTCTATTCAGGAAGTGGACACACCAGAGAGAAGCAGCTTCCTGATATATTTGCTGGCAGGAGCCTCCCAGAACTCAGGTTCTCTCCTACCCTGAGGCTGGAAAACACACTGATTGCCTTTCTGGCTTGACCTAATATGCTGGATAACTAAGATATGAGCATAACCAATATAATATTCTTTATAGGAGTTTAATGGCCCCATCCAAATAATTTCACAATAGCCAACCTCTGCCTCAGGTAAGGGTCCTCAAACCAGCCAACTAACCTCTTTCCAGCCTTGTGCTGCAGCTCACTTCTTAGAGCCCCAATACCGCCTCTTCTAAGCTAAAAAGGTTTCTATTTTGCCTGGATCCAATTTTTATTTCTTTTTCCTAAATATTCTGGACTTGGCAACAGGAGACCAAGATTCTGCCACTAATTTACTGTATGGCCTTGGGAAAAATCACTTAACTCATCAGGTCAAAGCTTCCTCAGGTATAAATTTGGGGTATTACTAGTTCCTCTTAACTGTAAATCTTTGTGATTTTAAGATCAAGTATGAAATCTGGAGAGGAGAATTGCTTGAGGGGGGAAAAAACACTGAAAAGAAAAAAAAAACATGGCCTATTCTAGAGATCTTTCTAATTTTTTTCTAAAAGTACAGGGCTATTTCATACATGTTCAGATTTACTTAGAGACATTGAAAATGATGCTATTTCCAACTGGCATGATGGTGTATGACTGCAATCTCAGCAATCGGAAGACTGAGGCAAGAGAACTGCTGCAAGTTTGAGGCCTGTCTGGGCTACATAGCAAGATCCTGCATCAGTGACGACGATGATGATCCACTGTGGACATTTTATAACATAAGAAACCAGAAAGCCATCATACACAATATTTAAACAGGGCTCCATGGTTCACAACACCTTCCTTATGTATAAATAGAACATAACATTTACAACCACTTACTCTGTAATGTATTTCTTTTGGCTGGGAATTAACTGTGAGACTCCGTAGAACACTGACTTTTTCTTTATGTTATTGAAGAAAGTCACGCTATTATGCAATGACAAGGGTCCTTGAGCACTCAATCTAATTATTACTGTGGGTTTTTTGTTTGTTTATTTTTGCAGATATTTATGACTCCTATTTACTGACCACCTACTATCGGGTCTGGCTCCATGTTTGATCATTTACATATGCAATCTCTTCCTTTCAAAAAGCCTACAGGGTATGTACAATTACCCAACTTTTCTCATAAGAGAAGTCCATAGGGAGTACACTAACTTTTCTGCTTAACTTGTAAATAAAAAACTAGAATGAAAAGCCAAGCTTGCAAACCTGCTCTGCCATTCTGCCCTGAAACCTCAAATCATGAATCTATTCACTGTTTGAACACAGTCACAAGACCTATTGAATCCATATTATGCAATAATGCCTCTAAGTCTCACAGCAGTCTCATCAGCTACATGCCATCATTATCTCCATTAGGTAGGTAGAAAAACTGAAGCATACAGACATATAACTTGTCCAGAGTTCATAGCAGAAAAGACTCAAGCTCACTTTGATTCTTCCTGCAAACCACTTAAAATCTGGTAGAAGCTTGAGAGCTAGAAGGAAAATATCTATTTATTTTGAAGTTCCACAAAATAATATCTAATGATTCTTACTGATAAGGAAACATTTATCTATAATTACAAACAACTACTGAAATCCCTTCATTTCTACTACTTTCCACACACTTACACACATTACAGAAATGTACAAAACAATGACCTCTCTGACTGGAACATATTTCAGTATTCCCAGCCCATCCCACTTAGGTCAGTTTTCCACAATTTCTTTTCTTTATGGGAACTATGAATGCCAACAATGGTCACACAGGTGATGATGATGACAATGACGATGATGGCAGAAACAGAAAATTCTAGACTCAACTGTTTCTACGATTAGGTACTATCCCACCCTGGAGACAGCACTTAATAATTTAAATACCAAAAGTCCATTTATAAAGATAAACGCCATTGATTCCTTTAAGATCCTAAAATTTGGTATTTTCTTATTGAAAATGATTGTACATAATATTTTAAGCCTGAACACGGACACTTAACAAATATTTTGTCAAAGAAATGAGATGGGCTTGAAAACAGAGAGTGGAAATAATATATTGCCAATTGTAAAAGATTTTAAATATCATAAAGTTCATTATAAACTTTAATTCTAAATAAACACATTGATGTAGTAAACACTCACCGTTTTGGGGTGTTTAAAAATTTATACATAGAATCAAATTCTCCATTGCAACATTAATTTTCCAGTGCCTTTTCAATAGCATCTTAAGAAAACACACACTAAAAGATGGATGCCTTACAATAGCAGTGCATTGGAGCCAGGGTAATGAGCTTTCTGTCAATGTTTCCATTTAAGACACTTTTTTTTTAGCAGTTTAATGACTGGACTATAAAAAATGTGACTAAGTGAAACCTGGCAACTGCATTCTTAGTAACATTTAAAAAACTGCAAATAAACTAAAAGTAATGGCTTTCCATTGGGTGATTTTTAAATAAGAGTTTTTAAGAACATACACTGTTAAGGAAAGTCATATAAAACTTTTGTTCAACTGGATTCATAAGTATATTTTGGAAGTGTATTGCCAAATGCATTGAGTCAAGTCTTTCTCTATAAAATGGTGTGTTATTTAAGATAGGCTGATATGTTCTTTCTTACTGAATATAGAATGTGTCAGGAAGATTAGTGCTGTTCTACAGTTATTCATCACAACATTTGGGAGTTCAGATATTTGTACAAGGGTGACATACTAAGAAACAGTAATAAAATAAAATGGGAAATGACACTTCATTTAAAAGTTCCTGATAACTGTAGAATTGGGAAGATCAGTCAGGAGGCAGAGTCACTAGATTCAACTTGTGTGAGCTTTTTTAAGTGTGAGTTTGTGGGACCCAAGCAAGCTATTTAACCTCAAAGTGGCTTAATCATCTCATTTTATTAAAAATATTATTTTATTTAAGATGGATATGTATTTTGCCTGTATGTATCTCTGGGAACACAACATGTGCCTGGCACACACAGAGGACCAAAGAGGTTGTTGAATCTCCTGGAACTGCAGTTACTGATGGTTTTGAGCTGTTATATGGGTGATAGGACTCCAACTTGGGGGCTCTGTCAGAGTACCCTGCTCTTAACTTCTAAGTCATCTCTCTATCACCAAACTGATAACACTATGATATGGTATCTATCTCATGGGTCCGTTTATATAAAAGTTTATTTCTTAGAGCAAGTGGCATTAAACCAGGAATTTTAAAACTTTATATATTTAAATATAAAATATTTTTATATTTTTTGTAATTTATTCACTTTATATTCCAATTGTAGCCCCCTCTCTCCCTCTTCCGGCCCATCCTCCTCCCCTAGTCCACTGAAAGGGGGAGTCTTCCTTCCCTACAGTCTGACCCTCCTATAAAGTCTCATCAGGACAGCCTGCATCTTCTAACCTCTGTGTCCTGGCAAGGCCGCCCACCAGGGGGGAGTGATCAAAGAGCAGGCAATTGAGTTTATGTCAGAGGCAGCCCCTGCTCCCCTTACTATGGGATCCATATGGAGACTGAGCTGCCTATGGGCTACATCTGAGCAGGGGGTCTAGATCCTCTCTATGCATGGCCCTTGGTTGTTGCAACAGTCTCTGCAGTACCCCTGGGCCCAGATTTTTTGGCTTTGTTGGTGTCCTTGTGGAGCTCCTGTCCTCTCTGGATCCTTCTAGCCACACAACAGCCCCTTCTTCCATAAGACTCCTGCACTCTGCCCAAAGTTTGGCTGTGATTCTTCTCTGCATCTTCTTCGAGCCCCTGCTAGGTAAACTCTTTCAGAGGACCTCTACAGTAGGCTCCTGTCCTGTTCCCTCTCTTCCACCTCTTCAGGTATCTATCCTGTTTGCCCTTCTGAATGAGAACTAAGCATTCTTCCTAGGGTCCTCCTTGTAATTTAGCTTTTTAGGTCTGTGGGTTTTTAGTATGATTATCCTATACTATATGGCTAATATCCACTTATAAGTAAGTATATACCATGTGTGTCTTTCTGGGTCTGGGTTACCGAACTCAGGATGATCTTTTCTAGTTCTATCCATTTGTCTGAAAATTTCATAATTTCCTTGTTTTTAATACCGGAGTAGTATTCCATTGTGTAAATGTACCACACTTTCTGTATTCACTCCTCTGTTGACGGACATCTAATTGGTTTCCAGGTTCTGGCTCTTACAAATAAAGCTGCTATGAGCATAGTTGAGCAAATGTCTTTACTGAAAGGTAGAGTATCTTCTGGGCATATGCCCACGAGGGGTATGGCTGGGTCTTGAGGTAGCACTATTCCCAATTTTCTGAGAAAGCACCAAAAGGATTTCTTAAGTGGTGGTACAAATTTGTCCTTCAACCAGTAACAGAAAAATGTTTCCCTTTCTTTGCATCCTCTCCAGCATGTGTTGTCACTTGAGTTTTTTATCTTAGCCATTCTGATGGGTGTAAGATGGAATCTCTGAATCATTTTGATTTGAAATTCCCTGATGACCAAGAATGTTGAATATTTCTTTAAGTGTATCTCAGCCATTCGATATTCCTCTGTTGAGAATTCTCTGTTGAGCTCTGTGCCCCATTTTTAATGGATTATTTGGTTTGCTGGTGTTTAATTTCTTGAGTTCTTTATATATTCTGAATATTAGCCCTCTGTTGGATGTAGGGTTGGTGAAGATCTTTTACCAGTCTGTAGGCTGTTATTTTGTCAAGGCAAAACCACAAAATGGAAAAAAGACAGCATCTTCAACAAATGGTGCTCGTCTAACTGGATGACTACATATAGAAAAATAAAAATAGATCCATATTTATCACCCTGCACAAAATTAAAGTCGAAGTGAATCAAAGGCCTCAACATAAAACCAGATACTAAATCTGTTAGAAGAAAAAGTGGGGAAGAGCCTTGAACTCATTAGCACAGGAGACAATGTCCTGAACAGAATAGCAATAGCTCAGGCTCTAAGATCAATAATTAATAAATAGGACCTCATGAAACTGAAAAGCTCTGTAAAGCATCGGACACTGTCAGTTTTTTATATTTTTATATAATAAAAATTTTTTAAACAATATAAATGCTTTATTTAACAGCTGCAGATGATCCCATGAGTCAAGTGGTGGGTATCCAGGACCCAGCAGCAAGATCAGCGCAACCTCCTAGCTTCTCTTTCTGACTCCAATAGGGTGAGCACATCACCCTCTCGAACTGGGCCTTTGACATGTCCGATGATAGAGTGGCTGGTGTCATCCATAAATTCCACATGCACCTATGTGCACTGTCCTTGCGAACCCATTCTGCTGAGTGAGCTGTCCTGGGTTACCCTGGCCAGCTAATCTCCTTAGATGCTGAAAAAGCATTTGATAAAATCCAACATTCATTTATGTTTAAAGTCCTGGAGAGATCGGGACTTACAAGGCACTTACTTAAACATAGTAAAGGCAAGATACATCAAACCTATAGCTAATGTCAAACTAAATGGAGAGAAACTTAAATCAATCCCATTGAAATCAGGGACAAGGCAAGGCTGCCCACTCTCTTCATATACCTCTTTAACATAGTACTTGAAGTCCTAGCTAGAGCAATAAGACAATTAAAGGAGATCAAGGGGATTCAGTTTGGAAAGGAAGAAGTCTTTAAGTATCACTATTTGCAGATGATATGATGGTATACATGAGTCATCCCAAAAATTCTACCAGGAAACTAATAGAGCTGGTAAACACCTTCAACCAAGTGGCTGGACACAACTCAAAAAAATCAGTAGCCCTACTGTCTACAAAAGACAATTTTTAAATAATGAAAATTTCTCTAAATTATTATTGATTATTACTCTTTAGTGATTGTATGTTTGGGAAAGATCATTGTATTTGATTTGTTAATTCCTTAAGCATGAGGAAAAGCAAATCATTTACAATCATGTCAACTTCTCTGTCACTACCAAACATCTTTTTTTAATGCTTATTTTATTTATTATTATTTTTAAATGTAATTCATTTATTTTTATATTAATCACAGGTTAGGTCCTTTGTATCCCAGTCGTAACCCCCTCCCTTATTCCCTCCCACTCTCCCCATTCCTCCCTCATCTCCTCCCTGCCCCCCTCCAAGTCCACTGATGGGGGAGGACCTCCTCCCCTTCCATCTGACCCTAGCTTATCTTGTCTCTTCAGGGCTAGCTGCAATGTCCTCTTCTGGGATCTAGCTAGGCTATTCCTCCCAGGTGTGTGTGTGGGTGGGGGGGGGGGAGTTTGAAGAGCCAGCCATTGAGTTCATGACAGAAATAGTCCCTGTTCCCCTTACTAGGGTACCCAGTTGGATACTGAGCTACCATGGGCCACATCTGAGCAGGGGTTCTAGGTTATATCCATACATGGTCCTTGGTTGGAGAAACAGTCTCCTAAAAGACCCCTGTGCCCTGATCTATTTGGTCTTTATGGAGTTCTTGTTCTCACCAAGTCTTACTAACTCCCCTTATTTTCATATTATTCCCTGCCCTCTGCCAAAGGCTTGGTTGTGAGTCTTAATATCTGCTTTGATACATTGCTATATAGAGTCTTTCGGAGGCCCTCTTTGGTAGGCTCCTGTCCTGTTGCTTGTTTTCTCCTACATTCAATGTCCATCCCATTTGTCCATCTAAGCAAGCTTGATCATCCCAGTGATCCTCCTTCTTGTTTAT
Source organism: Pachyuromys duprasi (assembly GCA_028658305.1). Taxonomy (NCBI): domain Eukaryota; kingdom Metazoa; phylum Chordata; class Mammalia; order Rodentia; family Muridae; genus Pachyuromys; species Pachyuromys duprasi. The sequence goes on from JAQQSO010006065.1 coordinate 8,166, forward strand.
CTTCCCTAGGCAACCACTCTGGAAATCAATTTGGTGCTTTCTTAGATGATTAGGAATAGTGATTCCTCAAGACCCAACTATACCACTCTTAGGCATATATCCAAAAGATGCTCAAGTACACAACAAGGACATTTGCTCAACTATGTTCGTAGCTGCTTTATTTGTAATAGCCAGAACCTGAAAACAACCCAGATGTCCCTCAGTTGAGGAGACAGAAATTATGGTACTTTTACACAATGGAATACTACTCAGCAATTAAAAAAGAGGAAACATGAAATTCGCAGGCAAATGGTGGGACCTGGAAGCGGTCATCCTGAGTGAGGTATCCCAAAAGCAGAAAGAAACATATGGTATATACTCATTTATATAGACCTATAGGATAGGAAGGTCATGCTGAAATCTATACACCTAGGGAACATCTTCTTAAGATACCTAACAAAAACAAGCAATGTTTCCAGTATTATATACAACAATGATGCACTGTGGTCATAGCGGGGAAGAGCTCAGTGGTAAAATATTTACCTAGCAAGCAGGAAACCCAAAAGAACAAAGAAGGGTCTGGAGCAGGTGGAGTTGACAAAGATTACATTAAATGCAGATTGGTCAAAACACTCTAGACAGGTTCAAACACATGCTTTGGTTTTAATTTAAGAAGAAAATGATGTACTATGATAAAGTGTATACGCTAGTACAGAAAGGTTCAGTGGGACCCATTGAAATACTCAATGCTCATGAGCACAAAACAAGGGGCAGTAAGAAAGTCTCCCTCCACCCCCACCACACACACACACACACACACACACACACACACACTACCGACTATCGTAGTTTTCATTTTGTAAAAACAATTTTCAAATTCAAATATATTTTGATCATTTTCTTCCCCTCTCCCAAGTCCCACCAGATCATCTCCCCTTCCCTACCCACCTGTCTTCAAGTTCTTTCTCAAAAAAGAAACAGAAGGCCAATTCAACAACAACAAAAAAACCCCAAACCAATAAAACCACATCCAAAATGAAAAAAGAAGAGAACTGTAACCAAATAAAAGCACAAATAAACAAACAGAAATCTGTGGAGTCCAGTTATATATTAATCAACTACTCCTGACCACAAGGCCTGTCCTAGGGTGGTTGATATACCCAGTGTGACTCTAATGGAAGAAACAGATTTTTCCCTCTCCCAGCAAGTAGAAGAAAGAGCTCAGTTGTTAATCTTTACCCTAGTGGGTAGGTTTTTATTCATTCATCATTCATTTTTTAAAATCTAGTAAAATAAAACAAGAATTATCACCTTGAAGTTGAGCAAGACCAAATCAACAGAAGCAAAAAGCTCTTGAAGTACAATGTACACATATGCTCCTCCTTTAAATCACTGTCTATAACTCAGCTGACTCCTGCCTGCTTCTTGATCACTGTTCCCATTAACCCCCTTGAGAGCTTTCCCCTGTATCTAGAAAAAAATGCAGAGTCCTAATAACTCCCCAGGCACACACCTTCGCAGAATGCTTTTGTTATCCACCAGATCATCCTTTGCCTACTCTTTTCATTTTTGAACTTCCCACATTTCAAAATTCACTCAGTCCTTGATTGATTCCCCTCTAGACTACATACTTCCTCAGTGGCATTCAATAACTTACCCTCAGCAGTTTGCATATACTAGCGACATATATGTGTGACACATATTGTAGTGATTCAGATTGTTGCTCTTTCCTCCCAAAATTCTAACCAGGCACAGGGAGAGAAAGCAAAACACACATGTTAGGAACACAGGTTCCTTTTCTGCAGCCCACCAACACCATATCATCTTAGCCACTGCCTTCCTCGAACAATAGAGGAAACACCTACCTCTCAGGACACTGCAAGGAGTATGAGACAATACATGCAAACTGCTTAGCACAATGCTTGGAGGAGCAGAAGCCACACATGCACGACACAGCTTTTTAATTAACCATACTTGAAACACTTCAGACAAAACAAGGCAGAAAGTTGGGCTTCTTGCCAGATGTAACCACCAAAGTCAATGATTAGAGCCAAGCTTTCCACAGGCCTCCCAAGCCCTCCTGCCTCCACAGACGGCTTCTCGGCATGGGTCTCCTTGCCACTGGGCCTGGACTGTAAATGCACAGAGAGGGCCAGGCTATGAACAAGTCTCTCATTTCCTCTCACAGGTACCAGGTAACCATGCTTGTGAAGAGAGAACTACCCGAAGCACAAACCAAACTTACACATGGCCTTGTGGCTTGAAAATAAAACTTGAGAAAATAGCTTTTTAATGACTACATTATAACTTTCCTTTTCCTTCTAATTTAAGCCAAAGTTATTTTCCCTCTTTAGCAATGAATCAGGTAATTCATGAGTAAACTGGGGATTCTGACTGGACTCAAAGTTGGCTAGTAATATACAAAAAGTATATGTGGTTAAGTTTTTGAAAAACAATGAATTGCTGATATCAAGTATCTCATTACACTACTTTCAGTACTACCTGCCAAAATAAAAAAACCCAACTAATAAAACCCACAAAGAATTATTTTCAGCATCCACTTACAACATGTAAATATAAATGTTGCTTTTGTTCCCTGCAACAGCAATTCATTACCTCATAAGTCAACATTTGTCTTACAGTTTTGCTGTATCTCATTACAAAAAGAAAAAAAATTGCTACAATTTATAGTAATTTTCTTCTCTAAAATAATATTCATGCCAATATAATGTCTAACTGTATTTATAACATTGTACTGTAGGCAATGAGCAAGGAAAAGAAGAAAGTATCACTTCCCAACTTGGAAAAATATCAAAAACTTCTGACTGGAAACTCAATAGACTATGGATTCTGCTTCTTAAAAGGGATTTTTTTAATGTTTTGTTACTTTAGTCTGCAGTAGTTGAAAACTCAAAAATCAACAACAACAAACAAACTGAAAAGACAGTATTCTTTTTTTTTAATTTATTTATTTTATCTCAATCACAGGTTAGGTACTTTGAATCCCAGGCGTAGCCCCCTCCCCCATTTCCTCCTACCCTCCCACTCCCTCCCTCATCTCCTTCTTCCCCGCCCCCTCCAAGTCCACCAACAGGGGAGGACCTCCTTCCCTTCCATCCAACCCAGCTTATCCTGTCTCCTCAGGGCTGGCTGCAAAGTCCTCCCCTGGGATCTAGCCAGTCTGTCACTCCCTGGCTTGTATGGGGGAGGGTCAAAGAGTCAGCCATCAAGATCATGACGGGAACAGTCCCTGTTTCCCTGAATAGGGTCTTCAGCCCTAAAATACTCAACTTCATATGGAGAAACAAAAAACCCAGAATCTCCAAAACAATCCTCTACAACAACAGATCATCTGGAGGTATCTCCATCTCTGACCTCAAGCTGTACTACAGAGCAATAGTCATAAAAACTGCATGGTATTGGCATA
>JAQQSO010006066.1:0-11570 GCA_028658305.1 Pachyuromys duprasi
GTTAAGATCAAAAACTGGAGTGACAAAGCATGCTGGAGAGGTTGTGGAGAAAGAGGAACCCTCCTCCATTGCTGGTGGGAATGCAAACTTGTTCAACCACTCTGGAAATCAATTTGGCGCTTTCTTAGACAATTAGGAATAGTGATTCCTGAAGACCCAGCTATACCACTCTTAGGCATATATCCAAAAGATGCTGAATTTCACAACAAGGACATTTGCTCAACTATGTTCGTAGCTGCTTTATTTGTAATAGCCAGAACCTGGAAACAACCCAGATGTCCCTCAGTTGAGGAATGGATACAGAAATTGTGGTACTTTTACACAATGGAATATTACTCAGCAATTAAAAACGAGGAAATCATGAATTTTGCAGGCAAATGGTGGGACCTGGAAATGATCATCCTAATTGAGGTATCCCAAAAGCAAAGAGAAACATATGGCATATACTCACTTATATAGTCCTGTAGGATAGGAAGGTCATGCTGAAATCTATATACCTAGGGAAGATATACAAGAAGGAGGACCCCAGGTTGGTATGATCAATGCTCATTTAGATGAACCAATGGGATGGACATTGAATGGAAGATAAAACAAGCAACAGGGCAGGAGCATACCAAAGAGGACCTATGAAAGAATCAATATAGCAATGTATCAAAGCAGATATTAAGACTCACAACCAAGCCTTCGGCAGAGGGCGGGAAATAATAATAAAAAATAGGGGAAGTTAATAAGACTTGTGCAGAACAAGAGCTCCACAAAGACCAAACTGAGCAGGGCACAGGGGTCTTCTATGGGACAGTTTCTCCAAACTAGGGCCATGTATGGATATGTCCTAGAACCCCTGCTCAGAAGTGGCCCATAGTAGCTTGATATCCAACTGAAGAGCCTAGTAAGGGGAACAGGGACTGTTTCTGACATGAACTCAATGGCTGGCTCATTGAGTCTCCCCCATACATGGCAGGGAGTAACAGCCTGGCTAGATCCCAGGGGAGGACATTGTAGCCAGCCCTGAGGAGACAAGATGAACTGGGGTCGGATGGAAGGGGAGGAGATCCTCCCCCGTTGGTGGACTTGGAGTGGGCAGGGAGGAGATGAGGGAGGGATGGGTCGAATGGGAGGGAAAGATGGGGAGGGGCTACGCTGGGGATGCAAAGTACCTAACCTCTGATTGATATAAGAATAAAAACAAATGACAAACATTGTGGAAGGTACAATGGAAGAAATTAATGTATCCATCAAAGTAAATGTGAAATCTAAAAAAAAAAAATCCTCACATAAATAATCCAAGAAATGAAACACAACATGAAAAAGCAAAACCTAAGACTAATAGGAATAGAGGAAAAAGAAGATTTCCATCTCCAAGGCCCAGAAATATTTTCAACAAAATCATAGACGAAAATTCCCGAAATTTAAAGAAGCTTATAAACATATAAGAGGCCTACAGAATACCTAATAAATTAGAACAGAAAAGAAAATCCTCCCACCATATAACAATCAAAACAGTAAGTATATAGAACAAAGAAAAAATACAAAAAGCTGCAAGGGAGAAAAGGCCAAGTAACATATAATGGCAAACCCAGCAAATCACACCTGACATTTCAACAGAGACTATGAAAGCCAGAAGGGCTTGGATGGATATCAAGCAGACCCTAACACAACACAGATGTCAGCCCAGTCTTTTATATCAAACAAAACTCTCAGTCATCATGGATGAAGAAAACAAAATATTCAAAGACAGAAACAATTTTAAACAAAGCCAGCATTACAGAAGATACTAGAAGTAAAATACATCCCAAGAAAGTAAAACGTTTGGGAAAACACAGGAAATAAATAACTTCACTACAGCAGAACAAAAAGTAGACAAGCAGTTTTTATTACTGTTGCTCTATAGTACAGCCTGAGATCAGGGATGGAGATGCATTCAGAAGATCTTTATTGTAGAAGATTGTTTCAGCAATTCTGGGTTTCTTGTTATTCCATATGAAGCTGAGGATTTTTCATTCTAGGTCTGTAAAGAATTGTGTTGGTAATTTGATGGGAATTGCACTGAATCTGTAGATTGCTTTTGGTAAGATGGCCACTTTTACTAAGGTACTGGCATAGAAACAGAATGGTGGATCAATGGAACTGAAGAGAAGACCCAGAAACAAACCCACACACTTTTGGAAACCTGATTTTTGACAAAGATGCCAAAACCATACAATGGAAAAAAATAGCATCTTTAACAAATGGTGTTAGTCTAACTAGATGTCTACACACAGAAAAAAGAAAATAGATCCGTACATATCACCTTGCACAAAACTAAAGTCCAAGTGGATCAAAGACCTCAACATAAAACCAGACACATTAAATTGCTTATAAGAAATAGTGGGGAAGAGCCTTGAACTCATTGGCACAGGAGACAACTTCCTGAACAGAACACCAACAGCACAGACTCTAAGAGAAACAATCAATAAATGGGACCTCATGAAACTGAAAAGCTTCTGTAAAGCAAAGGACACTGTCATAAAAACAAAGCAAATGCCTACTGATTGGGAAAGAATCTTCATCAAACCTCTATCTGACACAGGGCTAATATCCAGTATATATAAAGAATTACAGAAGTTGAAAAGAAACAAATCAAGTAATCCAATTAAGAAACGGGTAACAGAGATACACAGAGAACTCTAGATAGAGGAATATCAAATGACAGAGAAGCACTTAATGTTCAATGTCATTAGCCATCGGGAAATGCAAATCAAAATGACCCTGAGATTTCACCTTACATCCATCAGAATGGCCAAGATCAAAAACTCAAGTGACAACACATGCTCGAGAGGTTGTGGAGAAAGGGGAACCCTCTTCCACTGCTGGTGGGTATGTAATATTGTACAACCACTATGAAAACCAATCTGGTGCTTCCTCAGACAACTAGGAGCAGTGCTTCCTCAAGATCTACTATACCACTCCTAGGCACATATCCAAAAGAGGCTCAAGTACACTATAAGGACATTTGCTCAACCATTTTTGCAGCAGCTTTATTTGTAATAGCCAGAAGCTGGAAACAACCTGGATGCCCCTCAACTGAGGAAGGGATACAGAAATTGTGGTACATCTACACAATGGAATACTACTCATCAATAAAAAAACAAGGACATCATGAAATTTGCAGGTAAATGGTGGGAACTGGAAAAGTTCTACCTGAGTGAGGTATCCCAGAAGCAGAAAGACACACAGGGTATATACTCACTCATATAGACATATAATATACGATAAACTTACTAAAATCTGTATACCTCAAGAAACTAATCAAGAGGGAGGACTCTGGCTAAAATGTTCAATCCCTGTCCTGAAAGGCCAAAAGGATGGACATCAAAAGAAGATAACAAGAAACAAGTTAGGAGCCTGCCACAGAGAAAAAGAGGCCCTGCCCTGCAGAATATCATAGCAGATGCTGAGACTTATGGCCAACTGTTAGGCAGAGTGCATGGAATCTCACTAAAGATGTGGGAAATAGTAAGATAAGGAGAGGACAGGAGCTCCACAAAGAAAGCAACAGAACCAAAAAATCTGAGCACAGCTGTCTTTCCTGAGACTGATACTCCAACCAAGTCGCATGCATGGAGATAACCTAGAATCCCTGCACATATGTAGCCCATGGCAGTTAAGTATCCAAGTGGGTTCCATAGTAATGGAAATAGGGACTGCCTCTGACATGAACTGATTGGCCTTCTCTTTGATCACCTTCCCCTGAGAGGGGAGCAACCTTATCAGGCCATAGAGATAGACAAGGCATCCACTCCTGATGTGACCTGATAGACTAAGATCACAAGTAAGGAAAGGAAGTCCTCCCCTATCAGCAGACTTGGGGAGGAGCATGCATGGAGAAGGGGGAGGGAAGTTGGGTTTGAGAGAGGCGGAGGGAGGGGTTTATCAGGGAATACAAAGAGAATAAAGTGTAGTTAATAAAAAAAGTGAGAAAAAAGTAGACAAGCAGACAAACATGCTACCACAACCAACATAAAAATCAAAGGTCTAACAGCCACTGCTCATTAATCTCTGTCAACATCAACGGACTCAGCTTTCACATAAAAAGACACAGACTAACAGAATGGATGCTTAAAAAGACGCAACAATCTGTTGCATACAAAAAGCACATCTAAATCACAAAGATAGACATTATCTGAGAATACAGGTCTGGAAGATGGTTTTCCAAGCAAATGGACTCAAGAAGCAAGCAGGAATAGATACACTAACATTCAATAAAATATACTTTCAACCAAAATTAATCAAAAGAGATGGGGAAGGTCACTCCATACACCTCAAAAGAAAATTCCACCAAGAAGACATCACAATTCTGAAATTTGATGTCCCTAATATAAGGGTACCCATGTTTGTAGAAGAAATATTAATAAAACTTAAACCACAGATAGATCCCCACACATAAACAGTGGGAGACCTCAACACCCCAATTTCAACAAAGGACAGGTCAACAAAACAAACAAAGAAACAATGATTCTAACAGAAGTCATGAATTAAATTGGCCTAATAGACACCTACAGAACCTTTCACCCAAACAACAACAACAAAATTACCTTCTACTCAGCACCTCATGGAGCCTTCTCCAAAATAAACCCTATATTTGGTCACAAAGCAAACCTCAACAGATAAAAGAAGATTGAAATAATTCCTTGTATCCTACCTGAAAATCATGGACTAAAGCTGGACTTCAACAGCAACAGAAATAGCAAAAAGCCTACACATACATGGAAAATGAAAAACTAGCTACTCCATGACAGCTGGGTCAAGGAAGACATAATGAAAAAATTAAAGACTTACTAGGATTCAATGAAAACTAAGGCACAACATACCCAAACTTATGGGACACAATGAAAGCATTGATAAGAGGAAATTTCATAGCACTAAGTGCCTTCTAGAAGAAATTCGAAACATTTCATTCAAGCAACTTAATGGATCACCTGAAAGCCCTAGAAAAAAAAGAAGCAGACACACACAAGAGGATTAGATGGATGGAAATAATCAAATTCAGGGCTGAAATCAATAAATTAGAAACAAATAGAACAATTCGAAGAATCAATGAAACCAGAGCTGGTTCTTTGAGAAAATCAACAAGATCGACAAAACTTTATCCAAGCTAACTAAAAGACAAAAAGACATAAATCAAAATAAATCAACATAATCAGAAATGAAAAGGGAAACATAACAACAGACATAACAACATCAAGGAAATCCCAACAGTCATTAGGTCTTACTTCAAAAACCTATATGACACAAAATTTGAAAATCTAAATGAAATAGAAAATTTTCTGGATCAATTCAATGGAATCAATTAGAAGACACAGAAATAAACACATATACTTACAGATACCTGATCTTTGACAAAGATACCAAAACCATACAATGGAAAAATGATGGCATCTTCAACAAATGCCACTGGTCTAACTGGATGTCCATATGTAAAAAATGCAAATGGACTGATATCTATCACCCTGCACTGAATTGAAATCCAGTTGTATCAAAGACTTTAACATAAAACCAGACATACTAAATTTGTGGAAAGAAAAAGTGGAGAATAGCCTTGAACTCATTGGCACAGGAGACAACTTCCTGAACAAAACACTAACACCACAGCCTCTATGATCAATGATTAATAAATGGGACCTCATGAAACTGAAAAGGTTCTATAAAGTAAAGCACACTGTCAACAGAATAAAAAGACAGCCTACAGACTGGGAAAAGATCTTCATAAACTCTCTATCTGACAGAGAGTTAATATCCAGAATATATAAAGAACTCAAGAAATTAGATACCAACAAACCAAATAATTCAATTAAAAATGGGGTACAGTGCTAAGCAAAGAATTTTCAATAGAGGAAAACTGAATTTCAGAGAAACAATTACAGAAATGTTAAAGATAGAAGCTTATGAGAGTTAATTTAAAAACAGCTTAGAGCCCCATGTAATGGTGCACTCTTGTGAGTGTCATGAACACTAATCAGTACAGTAAAGACTCTAGGTGGGCACCAGATTAACTTCTTCATGTTCAATGAGATATTCAGATTTTGTCTTCAGCAATGGGTCTTTACTATCAGTTTATGGAGACCAAACAATAGTTCTGACAATACACTGAGTTGTTTATAGGCTTCCAGGGGACCCCTTTGACTAACAACTCAGTTAGATGTAACCTAGTCCTGGCACTGGAGTTTTACTTGCTGTTAAGAGATATCTAGCTAGGCCATTTTCTCCCTCATTATTTAATGACTTCATTTAGCTTTTTTTCATAATTGTGTATGTATATTTTAGAAAGCTTCTACTGTAGGAAATCTCCATATGATCCCTCAAATGGCCCTAGTGTTAGCAGATTTTTCCCATATTTCCTCCCTTTAACCCCTCTAAAGTTGTAATGGTTAATTATGGCTATCAATTTGATTGGGTTAGGTAATGGCAGGGGCATGAGTGAGTCACATTCCTGTGAGAGAATTTCCAGAGAAAATTCACTGAGAAGTGATGATTCACTCTGAATGTGATTGACACCACCATATGAACTGGAGTCTTGGACTAAATGAAAGAGGCAAGGGAGAAACCCAATGAGTGCTGGCACCGTCCTCCCTCTGCTCTAGGTCTGTGAATATGTTAGCAAGTAGCCTTACACTCATTCCTACTGCTATTTTCCTGCTCATTATTTCCAACTCTAAGCTGTCTTTCATTAAGTTACTCCCAGTAATTGTGTTCAGACGCAGAATGTTCAGCTGTAGAGACAACCATTACTAACACCGTAAGAAATGTTTTCCTCGCATTCATTACTAGTGGTAACTATTAGTAATCTTATAGTGCTTGGGACTGAACCAGGGCCAGGTTCAGGTACATAGAGGTCAGGTGAATGTTCTATCACTAAGTTACACTTTTTTTCTGTTTTTCTAACTAATCCTGATCTAGGAGAGCAGTAGTCCCATAATTTTCTTGATGAATAAGTATTATTTATTGGAAAGTGTTTTCTGGGGAAACAGTTGGCATGAAAGAGGTAAAGGCATTACTTACTACATAAATACACACTAAAGTGTATGAAAAATAAGATTTTTTTTAGCTGTGTTTTACCAACACTTTTAGTTCTTTACTGTGAAAGGAAAGTAATAAACTCTGGTATGCATTTTCACTCAAATTGTTTGGTTAGTGTAGAGACATGAGAGCCATGGTAAAAAAGACACTTGGGGAACATGAAATATAACTTCCAGTGCTAAAAATGAGAAACTTGAGACCCATAAAATGGAAGCAACTTATTCATGGTCACAGAGTGTCAATGACAAAGCCTCCCGCACCGGCAGTTTCTATTTTGTGATGTGGGTGTCTGCCTGTGAGCTTCCTGGCTGCAGGCTCAGCCAAATGTACTTGCTCAGTCACTGCCCTCTTATACAACACATACATGAGATAAGTAATTCTTAATTGGAGGTGCAGTGATATTTTACTTATTCAACAACTACTCAGTAAGTCTCTCTCATATGCAAGCACAATTCTAGGCACTTGGGGTAAAATCAAGATAACACAAATCTCCTTAATCTGGATCTAATCTTCTGATAATCAGGGCATAAAGAACTTCAGTAAATAAATAGGAAAAATGTCTGGAATGAGATCTACACAGACTGTTAGGATAAGGCAGTGAATAATAGAATAGACTTTTCAATTATATGTAAAACACAGAGTGTGGGTTAAATAACAAAAGAGATCTCAGCACAGAAATAGAAATGGAACTTGTAAGAAGAGTGAATGTACTGCACTAGTGTAAATCTTAGCAAGGGACAGAGACAGAAGCAGGGCATTGTGGAGTAGGATTGCAGGAGGATGGGCAAGAGAATCTCTGTCAGTCAGAATTCTGCAGATCATATAAAAAGGTCAAGGTTTTATTTTCAAGGCAGAGGGAAAGATCTGAAGCTCAGTTTCATAATACTATTTTGAATATAGCACTTCATTAGCGAGGCTGAGGTGGGATGTACATTGGTATAGGAAAGGAAGTAAGTGTATGGGCCAGACCAGTATGGGGACATGAGAGGGCTGCAAGGCAGGTTCCATCAGTGGAATTTCAAGACTAAATCTGAGCACAGGGAATGGAAATAAAGACTTTCTAGATTTTGTACTGAAATTTAACAAATGATGACATTTACTCACGTGAGATGGGTAGCTACAGTAATGAATTTGGATGACTTAAGGAAGTCAGAAGGAAACCTACACTTATATCTTAAATGGTCAACAATACTTCTATAAATATATAACAACCATATTTGTAAGTAAACCAAAGTTTAGGTGGCTTGTATGCTATTGAGCTAAGGGGACTTAAACTCCAAAGCTGAATCCTCTCACAGAAACTGAGTGGGGTCCCAAGACCCTCTGCTGGATGCTAATGGAGATCGTATTACCTGTGTTCACTGGGTAATGTGAAGAAGATACTGGATGAAGCTACAATAGCAGGTTGGTTATCCACTAGCTCAAGTCACTATCACTAAGACACAGAGCCAGAGATCATAAAGAGGCTGAGGATGTGGCTCAGTTAACTGAGTGCCTCCCTACAAGCACAAAATCCTGGGCTCATTTACCAGTGCCAGCTAAACCAGAGGAGCGGGTGCAGATCTGGAATGCCAGCATGTGGGAGGGGTAGTAGGATGTCATCCTCAGCTCCTTGGCACATTCACAGCCCAGCTGGGATACATGAGACCATGTATCCAAATAACAACATATCCCAGAAACCATTTTCTAAACATGTAAGTAAATGACAAAATAACTAAGATCAGGTTTTAGGATTCCAAATTTCATGTTCTTTTCCTGTTACTATAACTATACCTTAAGACTGAAAGATTTCTAAGCATATTTGAGATACAATAACTGAACATGTTCTTTCATGAAGTACTGCAGAAAAGGCAGACTATATCTTGTAGGTGGTCTGGGTTTTAATACATGTACAATAACCACCTGTCATTTAAGTAATTGGTGATCAAAATAGCAAATTAATTTTGGCTAGGTACACATCTATTAAACTTACATTCAGTATTTATTTCCCATTAATTATGCATCCATATATGTGTCTTAGAATAAGTGGATATCTTCTTTATGCATCCACTGACTTCTATTTTGACTTTTTGCCTCAAGCAAATCATCAAGAGTCTATTATTAGAGAAATATTATGGGAAGTGGTTTTCATACACAGTGAAATACACTGACAAGATCCGTGCCCAGTCTCTACGTTTATTTTTAAATTGTGTGTGTGTGTGTAGCTACCTAGCTAAATATCACTAAAGTATAAGTGATGAAGGGAAAAGGGCAATTGAGGACATAAGTTTCTCACAGAGATTACATTGTGTGCTTCTAAATCCCATTGGAACATGACCAGGTTAAGCAACTCACTACAAGTTGAACCTCCTTCAAGCCTATAGGATGATGGAGGAGATCGAGTAGGTCTCTACTTCCTGGAAGGGAGAGAGAAGTTTAGAGTGTGGGAATCCACACATCTTGCTTGTTTGCATGGTGGATTTGCTTTGTAAATGATTTCTATTTAAAGAAAACCTAAGTAAACTCCAATTTAGCCTATCTCATGACTACTAGATTTCAAAATAGTAGAGTCTGAAACTTTGATGGTTCTGTGTATGGTACTTTGCTTTTTCTCCTGCTGGCAAGTCCCTAGGACAATGTATTTTTGTGGAAAAGAGGTTTGTTAAAGGCACTATTCTGGAGATTTCATTCTGTGACCACTTGGCCCAATGTTTTCTGTCTACCATTGGACTGAAGGAAGGACCAACCTTACTGGGTCCATGGTCAAGGGAATAAAAATCATGGTTAATGGGCCAGGAATATGGCTCAGTAAGAGAAGTGCATTTGCATAAACATGAGGAGGAAGTTAGGTCCCATAGGCAACATTAATAAAACAGACTAGGAAGATGATTCCACAAGAGTACTTGATGTACAGATTTGAAGACCTAAGTTCAGGTCCACAGTACCCACATAAAAAGATGTGTGTTGCCACATATGGCTGTAACATATAGAATGAGAACCTGGGCATTCTGGAATGTCTTTTTATTTTTAGTGTTGGAGAAATGACCCCTGTGGCTTGCCTGTTAGGCAGTGTAGCAGAATTGGTGAGATCCAGGCCAGTAGGGGATTCACTCTTAAAAAGCAACGTGGACAGAATCCTATGAAACAACACACAAGGTTGTCTTGGGGCTTTTATATACAAGAACACTCATACACCTACCTGTACATATACAAATAAATATACACACGCATGGGTGGACACATGCATGTAAACACACACACACACAAATTAAAAATGAGAAAAAAAAAACCTGAAAGTGCTGACTCCAATAACCTGAGTTTCTCCTACTTGGTTTAACCTTGAAAGTTCTACCACTCACCACCAGCCCCAAACTAGAGATCACATCTTTAAATATGGGTCTTTGGAGACATTCAAAGCCAAGACCATAGCATATATTTCAGTCTTAACTTTTTACTTGTGCCACATACCATACACGGCTTTGCTTGGGAGGCAATTTAAAACCAAACTTTCACAGTAAAGTGCTAAATAGAGCCGTGTGTGTGTTTGTGTGTGTGTGTGTGTTTGTGAAATAGACAGGCTATTGAGAAATCTAATGGAGCATCCTTGGCTCTATGGAAAATATGGTAGAAAACTTGGAAAAGATGGGGATGGATAGAATGTTCAATACATATTCCTTCCAGAGAGCTTTAGGAGACTACCTTGTAGGATCATCTTTTCAAGGCCTTATGTATCTTGTCTTCCTTCCAGTGTATTTATTCATTTATATATATATATATATATATATATCAATTTATTTATTTACTTATTTATTTATTTTTGTGAAATGATGTGACTTGAATGTGAGATGTTGTCCATAAGTCTTAAATCTTGACTTGAATTTTCTGCTGGTGTGCTGATAAATGTTTTAAAACATTGAAGAGATGGAACCTTCTAGAAGGAGTGGGTTGCTGGGAATCAAGTATGGAGGAAGACATAGTCTGGTCTTGCTTCTGTCTTAAGCCCTTACATCTTTTTACCTTCTGCTTCTATCTGACCACCTATAGGCTCTTTCCTCATGAACTGAACTTCCTGTTATTTTCCCTACCATGACAGACTATCTCCTGCACATAGGACCAAAATAAACCCTTCCTCTCTGAAGCTCTTTTTTGCCAAATATTTTATTTATTTATTTATTTTTAATTTATTTTTTAAAATTTATTTATTTTTATATCAATCACAGGTTAGGTACTTTGCATCCCAGGCGTAGCCCCTCCCTCATTCCTCCCACCCTCCCACTCCCTCCCTCATCTCCCTCCTCCCCGCCCCCTCCAAGTCCACCAACAGGGGAGGACCTCCTCCCCTTCCATCCAACACCCCACTCATCATATCTCCTCAGGGCTGGCTACAATGTCCTCCCCTGGGATCTAGCCAATCTGTCACTCCCCGGCTTGTATGGGGGACTGTCAAAGAGTCAGCCATCAAGTTCATGACTGAAACAGTCCCTGTTTCCCTCACTAGGGTCTTAAGTCCAACACGGAGCTATCATGGACCCCAT
>JAQQSO010006067.1:0-11570 GCA_028658305.1 Pachyuromys duprasi
TGACCAGGAGATCAAGGCCATCCTTAGCTCCACAGGATGTATGAAGCCTGGACTACGTGAAACTCTGTCTCAAAAAAACAAACAAAACAAAAAAGTGAAGACGTGTGTATTGTCACTGTTCAGAGTGGAAAGCTACTTACTTGCTCCTGGCTGACTGAGAGCATTTCTCAAAACAGGGTCGAATCATGAAAGTGACTTCTTGCTAATGTCAGGTTCATCTCCACAAATAGAAACCAAGGTAAAGAGCTATGGCTAACCTGACTTGGATATCTAAGTCAGGATGGCTAAAGATAGGACTAAAATTTTCTTAATACAAAAATTAATGTGTATGGGTGTTTGCCTGCACGTATGTCTGTGCATCATAGATAGCTATGTGTGTGATATCCAAGGAGGCCAGAAAAGGGCTTCATGTCCCCTGGAACTGGAGCTTCAGATGGTTGTGAGCTGACGTGTGGGTGCTGAGACTCGAACCTGGATCCTCTGCAAGAGCAGCAAGTGCTCTTAACCACCGAACCAGTGTCTTCCCAGCCCCTAAAGATAGGATTCTACAAACTGAGAACTCATCTGCTTGACGTTACTTACTTACATTAGCTTTGAGGACATCAAAAGGGACCCAAGACCTGAAGTCCAGAGTGATCCACCTTAGGGACCAGCAGGTCAGCTAAGGTGACATCGAGGCAATATGGAGCTGACCTGGGAACAGCAGACCCGGGAGTCTCACGGGCCTGGAGATGGGACTCAGGAACCCGTAGTGTTTGACTGTAGGCCCATCCCACCTTTGTACAGTGCTGCAAACCAGTGTGCACTCGGAAACTACTTTGAACTTTGACCTCCCTGGAGCTAGTCTTGTTTCTGTGATATGGTCATGTCTCTGGGGCACTTGTTGGGGTACAGCTGCCAGCCACCCCACAACTCTAGGCAGGACAACAGGTACCTTCTGGCTGAGCCATGGATTGCAGTGGTTTTTTGCACTTGATAAAATTTCCCCTCAGGGTGTTAGGATGGCTTTCTCTTAATTCTAGCAGGCAGCCCAGTGTCCCCTTTCCCAGTCTAACCACAGTCATCATGTCAACCCTCTGCAAACTTGTCTCCTTAACCCCCTTAAGACTAAGCTTTATAGGAAGCTGGGTGTCTGCCTCACCACCATGGTCTCATGTCGCCCAGGATCACCTCAAGAGGATGGCCATGAACCTCTGACCCTGCTGTCCCCATCTCCTGAGTGCTGGGATTACAGGCGTGCCCACCATACCCGGCTTATGCAGCACCGGAGCTCAAGCCCAAGCTTTGTGCATTCAGGGCTAGAGCTTTACCACCACTCCAGCCCTGCAAAGCCTTTTTTGCATTGTTGCCTGTGTCTTGCCAGCAAGTGAGTGGGTGTGGGAAGCTTTAGGATGAAGCTGTTACAGTCCAGTTCTTCAGGTCTGACAGCCTCCCGGACTTCAGGTCAGGCTGTGGTGCAGCCTTGTGGCTTCGGTCTGATCCAGTCACTAGTGTGCTTCCTGCAGGCCATACATATTAGGCAGGGTTCTCCAGGGGGTCAGAACGGATAGAATGAATTTATATTCTGTAAAGGGGATTAATTGGAATGGCGTACAGCTGTGGTCCAGCTAGTTCAACTGGCTGTCTACCAACCAGAGGCCATAGGATCCAGTAATTGTCCAGTTCTCGAGGCTGCGTATTTCAGATGGTCTTCAGTAGACGCTGGGACCCTGAAGAAGTAGGCTTTAATGAGGGAAAGAATGAGAGTTTCACTGAGAGCGAGGGCAAGCAGTCAAAGAGAGCAAACTTACTCCTTCCATGTCCTTTATATTAGCTGCCAGCAGAAGGTGTGGCCCAGATTACAGGTGGATCTTCCCACTTCAAAAGATCCAGACTAGAGGGGTGTCTTCCCATTTTAAATAATTTAATTAAGAAAAAAAATCCCTTAACTGGCCCGTGGTGACGCACATCTTTAATCCCAGCACTCAGAAGGCAAAGGGAGGTGGATCTCTTGAGTTTGAGGCCTCCTGGTCTACAGAGCAAGTTCCAGGACAGCCAGGGTTACACAGAGGAGACCTTGTCTCAAAAAACCAGAATAGTAAATAAATGAATAAATTCCCCACAGGTATGCCTAGCTGCTTAGGTTTTAGCTAATTCCAGATGTTGACAGCTGAGCATAGCCCTCACACTGTACTTTCCTTGTCTGCTGGTTCCTTCCCCCATTTTAGACGTCTCCTGTGTCCCTGAGCCTGCTCACATCAGTAAGCGTATGTACCTTTAGTTCTTACCCCTTAAGAGTTTTTATTATTGTATTTGTTGAACAAAGTGGTAGGTCCTGTAATGACATTTGCTGGATTATATAATATTCATGGGCCATACTCATACACACATTCGCTCATACATACATACATACATATATGCACACATAATACATGTATATAAGGAATATATATATATATATATATTTTTTTTTCTTGTTACTCATCTTTTCCTTTGTCCATGTAAATCCTTTGGTTCCTCCAGTGTCAATGGAGCTCAGTCTCTGGCCACAGCCTGAAAAGCTGCCTGTGGATCATCTAGGAAAACCTTCTATGCTTAATCTCACCTGCGCCGTCCATATTTCAGGAAAGGGACTTTTCCCCAGGCCCAGAGACCAGGACATGGGCTTCTTTATCCCATCAGCTTTCTAATAGTGACAGTGGGTCCCAGTGACACAGGCTTATGTGATTCAGGAGGGGGCTTCCGGCTGGCCTTGGACTGGCATTCTCCTTTGGGCCTCCTATGTGTCTGCTGAGGTGGATCCGGGCTGCCTGAGGCTGGGGGAGAGCCAAATGGCCCTCCAGGTGAAAGCACCCTGGACCTTTGACCCAGGCATGGTTACAGGTTTCAACCTCCTGGCCTGGCCCTTGCCACCTCTCAGCTCCATCACTGGTGGGCAGTCCCATGAACTTCTGGGAGTCTTGGTTTGTGGCTAGTGGACCAGTCCTTGGCTCTGACCTTGTGGGGTTGTACCTCCAGGCTGCCAGTAGTACCTCCTTCCCAGTTGAGATGGTCACAAATGCCCCAGATGTTGCCGAAAGTCCCGTCTCTTCATACCCCTACTGGGCAGGGTGAGAGGCAGAGAATCACCCGTTAAAGACTAGAATGTGTCTAAAGAAGAGTGTGCCCAGCAAAAGGGGAGACAGGGGTGAAGAGCCCCAGTGCTCTGCTTCTTCTTGCCATAGGGTCGCAGGCTTGGTGCAGAGCCTTCCAGAGGTAACTGTGCTTCCGGGGTCCAGGGCAGCGTCTGCCACAGGCCTGTGCTATATGCCGCCTGCTTTAGGGCCTTCGAGACCAGACGAGTCCCTCCTGCTTCCACCTTCTTTCTTCCTTTAGTGTTCATGCGCAGGGTGCCTGATCTCCCATGCTTCATTTCTTCCAGGTGGCCCTGGTCCAGTGGACGGAAAGCGTGGGGTTGACCCTTGTGGGCCGAGACCAGTCCGCCATGCAGCTGAGGACCCCCGGCGACCAGATCCTGAATCTCACCATCCTGCAGGTCTTCCCCTTCACCTACGAGAGCAAGCGGATGGGCATCATCGTGAGGGTGAGTCCGGTCCTCTCCCAGCATACAGCAGGGGCCATTACGTCTTGCTGGGGCCTTGTTACTGTCACCCAAGAATAGCAATTGCCTGAGCAGGGAGAAGGATATATATCTGTATCTACATATATCTATCAGGCAGGTCTTAGTAGAACAGTTTTCATTATCTCTTAAAAATCACATTTTTATTTAGCATATATGAGCAGGAGTCAGGGAGTAACATACGGTGTGTGTTTGTGACAGTCAGAGGAAAACTTGCAGGAGTCAGTATTCTCTTTTTACCATGTAGATCCTGGGACTCAAATTCACACCATCATACTTAACAGCAAACATCTTAACCTGCTGAGCATCTGTTGGACCTCACATTTTTCTTCTCTCTCTCTCTTTGTATGTGTGAGTATATTTTGCTATGTATAGGGAGTTCAGTGTCTTGCACATACTAAGCAGTCAACACTCCCAGTCTCTATATTTCTTTTCTCTTTCTCATCTTTCTTTCTTTTTTGCTTGTTTGCTTTGATTTTTCAAGACAGGGTTTCTCTGTGTAGCCCTTGCCTCTGCCTCCTGAGCCCTGGGATTAGAGGTGGGTGCCACAACCACCTGGCCTATATTTCTTTTCTTTAAAAAAATGATATATTATTTATGTGTATGTGTACATGTCTGTGTGAGTGTATGCTGCATTCATGCAGGTGCTCATGGAGGCTGGAAGAGGGTGTCAGATCCCCTAGAGCTAGAGTTGTTGATGGTTGTGTGCCTCCGGGCATGGGTGCTGGGATCTGAACTCGGATCCTCTAGAAAGAGCAGGTAATGTTCGAAACTGCCGAGCCATCCCCCATCCCTCTAGCCTGCTGCCTGTATTTCACAGGTAAAACTCAACACCAGCTATCTCAGTGCTTGGGAGGCTAAAGCAGGAAGGTCGCTGTAAGTTCAAGGCTGACCTGTGCTATACAGACTGTGACCCTGCCTCCAAAGAACAGAAGTGCAGTGAAAAGTTTGAAGGTGCGGTGCTTCACAGGCTCCTGAGTCCGCACCCTTGGCCTCCCACTGGTGGTGGGATTTTAGACAACTCAAAACTTTTAGGAGGTGGAGCCTTGCTGGGGGAAAGCGCATCCGTGAGGCAGTCCTTGAGAGTCTTAGCCCAGCCCCACTGCCTCTTCACTCTTGAGTTCCCGAACATGGAGGCAGTGTGATCAGTTGCTCTCTCTCCTGCCTCCATGCCTTCTCCCACCATGTTGGGCTGTAGCTCTTAAAATGTGAAGCAGAAGACGCTCCCCCACCCTCCCTCCCTCCTTCTCCCCCTCCCTCCCTCCCTCCTTCTCCCCCTCCCTCCCTCCTTCTCCCCCTCCCTCCCTCCAGTACCTTTCCCCCCTCTTCTTCTTCACCTCCCTCCCTGAAGAAGCTTCTTTTCAGGTGTCTGGTTGTAGCAAAGAGAAAGGTGACTAACAGAAAAATGAGTACCTGGGCTTGTGCCCTCCTTACTTGCTGACTTTACAATACTGTACAGATAGGCTCTGTGTTCATCACACCCCTAAATATTTTCATCACAGCAGGAGACAACTCTTGAGGGCTGGCGGAATGGCTCAGTGGGTAAAGATGCTTGCCACCAAGCCCAAGGACCCGAGTTTGGTCCCCAGGACTCACACTAGGCAAAGAGAACAACTGTCCTGCAGATTGTCCTCTGAGTTCCACACACACACTGTGACACATACATATTCATGCTACGCACAGAATAACCAATGAGAATGTGATCATAAAGAACAGATTGGAGTGATGGCTCAGTGCTTAAGAGCTCTGGCTGCTGTTCCAGAGGACCTGGGTTCAGCTCCCGGCACCTACCATGGTGGCTAACAGCCGTCTAAAACTCCAGTTCCGGGGGATCCAGCACTCTCTTCTGGCCTCTGAGGACACTGCATGCGCCCACTGTACAGACATACATGATGGCAAAACATAAACACACATAAATAAAAATAAATGAGTTTTAAAGAAAGAATTAAAGAAATCCCTGTGCCTATTAAGCCGCCTCACTCCCCAGCTCCTTCCCCCCACGGTTCGCTTTCTGCAGATTTTCCTTCTCTGGGCTCTTCCTCTAAACGGAATCTTGTAGTATGTGGTCTTTTCCTTCCCTCTTCCTGTTAATGGGTTTCAAGCTGCATGTATGCTATTGTATATACCAATCTTTCCTCCTTTTTTTGTGGCTGTGTAGTATTCCATTGTATGCCTAAAGTGGTTGAATCTCCTTTCTGCAGATGCCTGTGACTAGCATGGAACGTTTGCATTAGCTAGTGAGCTAGCTTGGGGATGATACCCACATCCTAACATAAAATCCACTTAGGTTTACTGTGCACAGCAGCTTTAAGGCGATTTTAAACAACGTTTGTTTTCTGTCATTTCGTTTTGTGACCTGAGTCAGGTGTGGAATTCTCTCCTCATGGTATTTTGTTGATGCCCAAAAAATTCTGAAGCCTGTTGGCTGGGGCCTGGCTTAGAAGGTGAAGTGCTTGCTATATGAGGTCCTGAGTTGGATCCCCAGCACCCATGTGAAGAAGGCTGGGTGTGATGGTGTGTGCATGCTGTCCGTGTGCCTGGGAGACAGAAGCAGGTGCATCGTTAGGGTTTGTGGCCAGATGGCAAGGACATCAGCAATGAGGGGCCCGTCAGCATCCAGTGGGAGCTGCAGCAGTCAGCGGTGGGAAGGGTGTTAGCAGTGAAGAGGGGGGTTCTGACAACGAGGTAGCCATGGTGAGGGACCAGCACTAAAGTCATGGGCAACAGCAGGACTGGTGCTGTGTCGGGCTGTTCTCAGTGATTGACATACACTGCCTTGAGTCTTACCACAAACTCACAAGTTAGTTATGTGATTTGCATTCGACAGAGGAGGAAACTGAGGCATTGAAAGCCCAAAGGAAAGCACTTGAGCTCACACAGGGAGGTGATGGGTCAGAGATTAAGTCCCAGGCTGTCTTATTCCCAAGTGTGTGCTAGGGCTTAGGTGGGACAGGAGGGACATGGCCCTGGGTTTGTGTCGGGGTACTGTGTTAATTATGCATGCTAATAGATTGCCCCCCACACTGGATTTAAACCACAATGCTTATGTTCTCTAACAGTTCCTGTGGACCAGGAAGCTGGGTGTGGCTGGGGCGGGGTTCAGTGTCTCAAAGGCTGGCTTCCAGACTTGGCCAGGTCACTGTCTCTTCAGAATCTCCTGGGACAAGGTTCACTTACGCACTTGAGCATCAGCGGCAGGATGAGGCCTTCGTCTTTGCTGACAACTAGGCAGAGGCCACCCCCAGCTACTGCTCTGTGGGCCTCTCCCTGGGCTAGCCTCCTGTCATCTGGCTTCACCTTAGTGAGGGTGTGAGCAAGCTAGAAGCCACCATCAGGAACCAGCCTCAGAGGAGATGGGCCGTCACATTACCGTGTTCTCTTGTCAGGAGCTGTTGGCTCCAGCACATCTGCAGGGGTGTGGGGACAGGGCTGCCTCCATCCAGGACTCTGGCGGCAGTGACTCCATGAAGACCCAGTGATTCACAGTGGGTGTGCTCTGAAACATCCCGTCTGAGTTGACTTACATCCCAGATGCCGGTTGGGACTTTTGTGACCCTGTGGGACACAATTCCTTGGCGGATGTCAGGCCTTGAGGCATCTTCTCCCTCCCACACAGCTGCCGCTTTTTCCTATGGCTGCATCCAGCCTGGCTCTCGGCCACTGGCTCTCACATCTCCAGGACTCAACTGAGCTCAAGGCTATCAGCGACTAAATCCCTGGGGTGGGCGTTTCCCACAGTTAGTCAGTGTTGTCATTTACAGAATTACTCTCACTTGGTCCCAGCCACTATGTTTTCAAGTTCTAGGGCCTTGGACCCATAAGGTTATTTGAGAACTGAATCATCAGATAGTCCCCAGCGCCCGACTTTGAGTATAAAGGGGAACGAGCACACTGCCCCTCCTTTAGCTCAGAAGGGCTCTCATCCCAGATGTGCGTCATAAATTTAGTGAGCAGTGGCTCTGCGTCTTCATGCAAGGTGGCTGGAGCACAGAGTCCCGAGGGCTTAGCAGGTGTTCTCTTCTGTAAGGATGGCACGCCCCTCACTCTGCCTGCTTGTTTATTATTGTTATTTTATTCAACCCTTAACCTTCACAGTTAAGGGTCTTAAAAGGGGAAATCAAGCCAGGCGTGGTGACACATGATAATAATCCTAGCACTTCAGATGCTGGGGCAGGAGGATTGTTGTGAGTTGGGGACCAGCCGTTTACCACACCAAGGGCCTTTTTTTCTAAGTATATGAGTGTGATCCACGAACACTGTATAAACTTAGCTTCTGCCTTCATTTCAAGCTAGCTTTCCTTACTAGAGAAGCTAGTGTGTGAGTGAGTGTGTGTATGCCTAGGTGTGTATACGCAGTAGAAGTTATGCCATTAAGACACAGTTTTGCTGATTTTAATGTGTGCATGGAGTTTTGAGGGGAAGATACTCTGTCTCATTCACTTCCTTTGATTCTTTTAAAAATTACGAGTATGCATGCATGTCTATTCTAGAGCCTTTAAATTTTTTTAAAGCTTATTTATTTTATTTTCTATGTACGAATGTTTTGCTTCTCTGTATGGAATGTACACCCATGCCTGGTGCCTTGGAGCCTACAGGAGGGCGTTGGATCCCCTGGACCTGGAGGCACAGATGGTTGCCAGCCAGCATGTGGGTGTTGGGACTTGAACCAGGGTCCTCTGTAAGAGCAGCCAGCATTCTTAACCACTGAGTGTCTCTCCAGCCTCTGTGTGCTAGATTCTTAACTGTGAGTGTTGCTTCTTCTAAAATTTCATGGTGCACATGTGAATGTGTGGGGTTTGGTTCTCTCCAGAAATCAGACTCATCAGACTTGATAGCAAAGTACCTTTACCCACTGAGCCATTGCAGGTCCCCTTCTTTTCCTTCTGCGTAGGCTGTTCCTTATTTTTGGTTATCGATAATAATTCTGGGAGCACATACCTTCACATATACTGCCTTAGGCATTTGGAAAATACCCACTAGTGAGCTAATATTCCACCTCTGCCTGCTTGTCCCCCATTTCTGGCTGGTCCCAGGCTTCAGGATGGCTTTCTAACTCTGTACCAACCTTACCAGGATTCCCCAGCTCAGTGACTCTCCCTGGAGTGACATTTGAAAGTCGGCGACTTTTATAGCTGTCACCATCCAAGAATGGGGTGCTGCTGTCATCTTGTGGGACCCACCTGTGACAGATAGCCTGTCCACACATGTTTGTTGTACAAAACCCGAGAAACAGTGTTCTGCTGTGCTGGAGTGATGGGCCGGTTGTCTGCATGTGACTGTCCCGTTACCCGCTGTGGACAGTTTTCATTCAGTTCTTTTGGCTTCCTAGGGGTTGGAGGGCATTTGAGACAGGCTTGCAGGCTGAAACTCTGGCTGGCCTCACATAACACAGCAGCCCTCCTGTGTCAGCCTCCCAACCCTCAAGTGCCAGGATTACAGGCCAGAGCTACCGCCTACCACCTCTGACTAGGTTCTGTATATTGTATCCAGCCTTTTAGACCGGTGTGAGTGAGCTCACAGTGTGCTCACGGCCTGTTCCCGACATCCCTCCCTCCGCCCTTTCC
This sequence comes from Pachyuromys duprasi, assembly GCA_028658305.1. Classification (NCBI taxonomy): domain Eukaryota; kingdom Metazoa; phylum Chordata; class Mammalia; order Rodentia; family Muridae; genus Pachyuromys; species Pachyuromys duprasi. The sequence goes on from JAQQSO010006067.1 coordinate 9,163, forward strand.
TTCTGTGTCTGAGAGCCTGCCTCGTAAGGGGTCAGGGAACTGCCTGTTGCCAGGACTTTTATGCACATCTTTCTGAAGGAACTGTGTTTCCCACGTTGCACAAGGTGTCCCATTAGGCTCCCTGCTTCCCATGAGGAGTGGTGGCATTGGATCGCTGCTGGAGACCACACCGTTGGCATTGAATCGATGAGGTCTGTAATCAGGTGCCAGACAGAGACTGCAGGGGGACACAACAACACGACCCTACCAGTCCATCGCTGTGTATTTGCGGTGTCATCTCGACATAACATGGGAACACAGTAAACTAGGGATGAACCGGGTGGGTGGAAATGACTCACACGGAGGAGATAATGGCTGGAGTGTTTCTATTGGACTGAATGGCTGAGCTGGCCAGAGCCCCTCTGGTAAAGGAAGCTGGGTGGGGGCGACCCTTCCTGCGGCCATGCTGTCAAGCGCCGCCCTCAGGAAGGGGGAAGGGAGGAAACCCCCTGCCGCTTTCATGTTCTTTTGGCCTGAGGGCCAGCCTTCCTGGGCAGAGCGTGCAGTTGACAGCTCTAAACGTAGGTGCCACTGCTTGGCCCAGGGGAGAGATTGAGTCAGTGTGTTGCTCTGACGCTTGGACCGAGGCTAAAGGGCATTCAGAGAATTTGTAAAAAGAGGAACCAGACCGGTGGTTAACTTTGGGTAGCTAATCTTTGCATATGTGTGCGTGCACATATGAACATGCGTTCAAGTGGAGGCCAGAGATCGATGGCTGGTGTCATCTTCGTTTGCCTGCTACCTTATGCTTTGAGACAGGCTCCCTCACTGACCCTGTAGCTCATCACTTCACTTAGATTGCCTGGCTAACAAGCTGCAGAATCCGTCTCTGGGATTGCAGATGTACACTGTCATGTCCAGCCTTTTGAAATTTATATTTAATGTTTTGTTTTTTTTAAAAATATGTAGTGGGGATTTGAACTCGGGTCCTCATGGTTGTGGCAAGCCCTTTACCCGCTGGACCATCCCTCAGCTCCTCTAATTCATAGTTGGAGGCAACTTTGTAGGAAGTTCTTTGGCACTTTCCAGAGTAGATCTATGCACAAGGTATTGACAGTCCTGCCCCCGTGCCCTCTTCACCGCCAGGGTTGCCCACCTTCTGTCCCTCAGCATTCCTCAGAGCCAGTATCTCAGCCTCCGCACTGTCAAGGTATGGAGCCTGGTGATGAATTCTTGGTTGTGTGCGGCAGCACCCATGGCCTCTCTGTGGCCCACCTTCAGAGCTGTGGCAGCCGACAGTCTCTGTCCTATGTCTCCTGCTGCAAATCTGGGCTGAGCCTCCTCCCCACAGAGTGGGCCGGAGGGACTTAGGGCACCCCTAACTATCAGGAACCCTGTCACGAACACCACGTTCCACGTGAGGCCGTTTGCCACACAGCAGTGTTCTTGCTTCATTCACTGTGGTCAGTGCGTAGGAATGTGCAGTACTTCCTGCTCGACAGGTCAGGAAACTGAGGCAGAGCAGGGAGACACAGTTTGCCCAGTGCTCCTGGCTAAGAACTGGTACCAGGCCAAGTGTTTGGGTCTGTCAGGCTGAACCAGAGTCGGGTAAACCAGAGTATGAGAGGTCGTTTACTGCCGGTTGTCACCCTCTCGTACATGGCTCAGTGGTGATGCAGGCCTATGCAGCCTGCGGCCTGTGGATAGCTAAGAGCATGACCTGACACATCCTTGGGGAACAGTCTCGGTATGGAAAGATTAGGTGTCTCCCTAGAGGACACATCTACTAGTGTTTAGAGAGATTGTGGGCTGTCACCATGGGGTCAGTCCTGGCCTCAGGCCCCCTCACTGCTCACCATCCTCCAAGGTTCAGGGCAGCCCCAAATGGAAACAGTGCTGAGAGGGGGAGGGCCCCAAACTCTGCATCGCTGTCTTCCTGTTGTTTACGGAGCACAGTTGGCCACCGCTGCTCAGCCCACGGGTACAGTTGAAACAGGCCGCTGCGTGTGTGTGCGTGCGCAGGAGTTCCAGCCGGAATGGCAGCAGCTTCACAAACAGAAGTCCTGGCTCTCTGTGATCACGCTTTATCACGTAACAAGTTTCCAAATGCTCCCAGCTGAGCTTTCTTCTGCCTTCTGCGGCCTCTGCCCCCGAGTGAGCCTCCCCTCTGCCCCTGTGTTTTATCTTTGGCCAGATGGGAGCTCTGGGAGGCTGGAGAGCTGGTGAAGCGGTTAAGAACTGGCTTCTCTTCCAGAAGATACGGGTTCAACTCCGGGCCCGCATACAGATCAGACCCATCTGTAATTCCAGCCCCGGGGGGGGGGGGGGGAGACCAGTGCCCTCTTCTGGTCTTCAAGGGCGCTAGGCATATATGCAGGCAGAACACCCATACATATAAAAATAGGTAAATGAAATATATATTTAAAACA